>PVLD010007674.1:0-89612 GCA_004027595.1 Dinomys branickii | reverse complement strand
TGTAACTGAGTAACAAAGGTGAAGGTAACATTATGTAGGACAGCATCCAGAGCTAATTCCCTTCTATGTTCTCTATAATTCTGTATTTCCTCAGTCGTTTTTGTATTAACAGAAGTGAAGATAACTTTATATTATACAGCATCCAGTGCAAATTCCCTACTATCTTCTCCATAATTTGATATTTCCTTTAATGTTTTTGTGTTAACTAATGTGAAGATAACTATGTAATACAACATCCAGTTCTAATTCCCTACTATATTATGTATAACTTTGTGTTTTCTGTATTGTTTATGGCTTTTCTGGTTCATATGTCTCCATTCTTTTGTCTTTAAAATAAAATTAAAAAAAAAAAAACAAAAAAAAAAAACAAAGATAACCAGAAGCCAAACGACTGAATTATACGAAATGATAAAAGAAACAAAAAGGACAGATTAATAAGGTGCTCAGCAAGCTCCAAGATTATATAACTGAACAGATAATTGACTCAATAAAAAGTGATCAGTGAGATTACAGAAGTCAATAATATAAAGCTTGTCAAACTAATATAAAGCTTGTTGAACTAAACAAAGTGATACAAAACATAAAGGAAAAGGTACCAAACAGAAACCCAGGAGACAAAAAATTCTATTCAAAGTGTGGAGAGCAGAAGTAACCAACGTGAGGACACAGTATACGGTTAAAGGTGGTGAACAATTATTCAGAGATTCCTTAGAAACAAGATAGCCAAACTGTGGTGGCACATGCCTGTAATCCCAGCACTTGGGAGGCTGAGGCAGGAGGATTGCTATGAGTTCAAGGCCAGCTTGGGCTACACAGTAATTTCAAAGCCAGCCTGAACTACTCAGCAAGACCCTGTCTCAAAAACAAACAAAAAACCCCTAAGAGAGTACGACAAGTGTATCTAACCACCACTATAGGACTTAGAAAACTAATCTAAGATCAACTAATTAGTGAACAAGCAGAAGACAGCACATATGGGAAAATAACCCTGTTTACATACCTAACAGATGAAAATTTTCCAATTATGGAGAAAGAATGTAACACACAAAGAAGCAAGACATAATACAGTGGTACCCCTGTTCACAAACTTGATTCTTTCCATGATTGTAGTCACAAACCACATCAATAAGCTGGAAAAGAATCTAATCAAATTCAATGGTTAGGTTTAGTGTTGACCTTATGGGGCAATTTGACTCAGTTCTCGCCCAGTTTGGTTTGCAACCACAATATGAAGAGAACTGAGTTCGTAAAATGATGCACCACTGTAAAACCCCACCCAGCCATGATCACAGAAGGACTTTACAACACCTCCTAGGCAAAATACCAGAAGAAACAGAAGAACTGAGTATTAAAAGCCACTGGAGAAGAGCAACAAATCACTTACACCAGTAAACCCATTAGAATTATGGCAGACTTCTCAACACAAACCTTAAAAGATAAAAAAGCTCAGAGTGAAGTACTTGTAGCCCTAAAAGAAAAGAACGTTCAATCCAGACTAATATTATCTTGCAAACAATATCTTTCAAAATCGTTAAAGACATAAGGGCTTTCCATGGGAAAGAACATTTAAGAAATGACCAATGAACCAGCATTTCAAAATATTTTCAAGGATATCCTAGAAAGAGACAATGTAGCCAACTATGCCAAAAAGTCAACTGGAATAAATACATCAAAAAGCATGAACACTTCCACAGGAGGACAAAAAAAAAAGAGATCAACAATAGAAAAATAACACAGTGACAGGAATTAGTCAGTATTTTCCAGTAACATCTGTCAATGTGAATAAATGGTCTCAACTTGTCAATCAAAAGATGTAAGGGGCTGGGGATATAGCTAAGTGGCATAAGTGCTTGCCTGCAAGCCTGAGGTCATGAGTTCAATTCCTGGTACAAAAAAAAAGATGCAGGTTGGCAAACTGGCTCAAAAAACAAAACCCAACAGTACATACTGCACAGTAGAAAAATATTTGATCCAAAAGGAAATTTACAGACTACAACTCAAAGGATGGAAAACAATAGTCCATGCAAATATTCCCCTAAAGAAAAGTAAAGAGTATCTATGATATTTACAAAGTAGACTTCAAGAAGCCAAAACTGATCAGACAAGGCAAAGAAGGTCACCAAGTATTAGCTAAGAGAAGAATTCAACAGGAAGAGATAACAATTGTAAACATATATGAACCAAACAACAGTGTGCCCCCTTCATAAAACACTACTGGACCTAAAAGATAAAATAAACACCAACACAATTATAGTAGGAAATCTTAATATCCCACTGTCACAAATAAATCAACTAGACACACACAAAAAAATCAACAAAGAATTAAGAGAGTTGAGCCAAACCTTCAAACAAATGGACTTAATAGACACCCAGTAGCAGAACATATATTCTTCTCAGCGGCACATGAAACTTTACCTAAACAGACTATGTATTTGCCCACAAAGCATGCTTACATAAGTACAAAACAATTTAAATTATCCCATACATACTAAAGAAACCACAGAAATCATGCAAACACATGGAGATTAAACAACACACTCTTGAATACTGAACTGCTCACAGAAAAATAAAAGAAATTACATAGCTCCTATAATCAAATGATAATGCCATTACAACATACTAGAATCCATGACACATGCTGACAGCAATCCTAAGAGGAAAGTTGATACCTGTGAATGCCCACATCAGAACATAGCAAGCCAAATAAACAACCCAGTGATGTACCTCAGGGTTCTAGAAAAACAAGCCAAGTCCAAAGCTAGTATAAGGAAAAAAATTAAGATCAGAGCAGAAATTAATAAACTGTGACTAACTAAAAAGAAATATAAAGACTCAATGAATCAAAGAGCTAGCTCTATGAACAAATACACAAAATAGTCTTCAAACACTTTAATAAAATTGAAAGGGAAAGTGTACCCCCAAAATCATTCCCGGAAGTCATTCTCCTGACTCCAAAACCAGACAAGGATCCATCCAAAAAAAAAAAAAGAGAACCACCAAAGATACTGGCAAACAGAATGCAACAAACCAAAAAGATTATACATCATGACCAAGTATGGTTCACCCAAGGGATGCAAGGATGGTTCAACATACACAAATCAATAAATGTAAAACATCACATAAACAACCAAGGACAAAAATTACATAATCATCTCAATAGATGCAGAAAAAGCCCTTGATAACATCCAATATACATTCATGATCAAAACTCTGAAAAAAATAGGTATAGAAGGAAGCCAGGTGTGGCACTGCATGCCTGTAATACCTGCACTTGGGGAGACTGAGGCATAAGGATCACTGTGAACTCAAGGCAAGCCTGAGCTACACAGACAAGCTCAAGCCAGCCTGTACTACATAGCAAGACCCTATCTTAAAAAAGAAAAAAAGGTATAGCAGGGGCCTTATCTCAATCTGATGAAAGCTATTTAGGACAAACTTACTGCCAACATCATATTAAATGGGCAAAACCGAAAGCTTTTCCTCTAAACCAGAAACAAGACAAAGATGTCTATTATCACCACTCCTTTTCAGTATAGTTCATGAAACTTTATTTAGCAAGAGCAATTGAAAAAAAATGAGATGTGTACAAAGGAAAAAGTTAAACTATCCTTATACACAGATAACATGATCCTTTACATAGAAGACCCAAAGAACTCCTCAAAGGATTCCTGCAACTAATAAATGCAGCAAGGTAGCAGCATACAAAGTCAACACACAAAAATCAGTAATGTTTCTGTACACTAATAATGAAAATGATACTATCCACAATAGCATCAAAATAAAATACTTCAGAATTATCCTAACAATGTGAAAGACTTCTTAATAAAAAGTACAGTACTCTGAAAAAAGGAAATTGAAGAGGACATGAGAAAGATACCCTGTTTCTGGATAGGCAAAACCAAAAATAGCCATACTTTCAAAATGGACTTAATGCAATCCTCAATAAAATGTTAATAGTATTCCTCATAGAACTAGAAAAACCAATCCTAAAATTTGTATGAAACTAGAAAAAAATCTAAAATAGCAAAGCAAGCATGGACATAGGGAGGAATCACAATCCAAGATTTCAAGCTGTACTACAAAGTTACAGTGATGAAAACCAGCATGGTACTGGGACAAAACAGACACATGGATCAGTAAAACAGTATATAGGCTGCAGAAACAATTCCAGACACAGTCAATCGTCTGATCTTTGACAAAAGGGTCAAAAACATATGCTAGGAAAGACAGCCTCTTTAATAAATGGTGCTGGGAAAACTTGATGGAAACCACTGTGAAGCAGCTCTGAGCAGGACTTAAATTAACCAACTGGCTTTTTATGTTTACTTGTGAATCTGTCCAAAGCTTAGGCTGCATATCTGGAAGTGGGCAATAAACTCATAGTAAGTGAACTTCTGTGAGTCATTAATTGCTATTAAAGCCTGTAATGGCAGATGAAGCTGGAAAGTTCAAAGCATAAGACAAGATCACAGCGAAGGATACCTGGATCCAATCTCAACTAGATAAAGACTGTAGCCTTAGGCATCTCACTCCTGGATGGATTAACTTAATACCTTATTAAGGATTAATTTAATACCTTACTTGGAGAAGTCCTTGAGTAATTCAGCCCTTTTTAAGTACTCCTCTCCCTTCTTCTGATAACCAAATAAATACAGGCCACCCAGAGAAGGTCCTGAGAATTCTGTGAGGGCTTTGATCCTCTTGGAGCTCCGAAATCATTCCATTTGCCTTTTTATTTAGCCTTTGTCATATACTTGTTCAGGAGATTGTGGACCTGATCTGCCCACAGTAACTAGGGGATATTATTAACCCAATAAAAAATTAGCCATAAACATACAAAAGACTGAAACTAGACTCACATCTCTCACAATATACTAAACTTAGCTCTAAATGAATCAAAGATCTAAATATTAAAACAGAAGCACTTAACCTGCTGGCAGATAAAATAGAGAAAACTCTTGAAGACAGGTGGAGGCAAGAACTCTCTGAATAGAACCTCAATTGGGCAAGAATCAACAAATGGAATTATATCAAATTTTAAAGATTCTTCATAGTAAAGGAAACTGTTAACAGAGTAAAAAGACAACCTACAGAATGGGAAAAAAGGTTTTGCTAGCTACTTCTTGGACAGAAGTCTAACATCTAAAATATATAAGAAAAAAATACATATATATATATAAGAACTCAAAAAAATTAGACCCTTACAGTCAGGCAGCCAGGTGTGTAGCATACGCCTGTAATTCCAGCACTCAGGAAGCTGAGGCAGGAGGACTTATGCAAGAGTTTGAGGTCAGCCTGGGCCACACAGTGAGACCCTGTCTCAGAAAAAAAAAAGATAAACAAGTCATTTGTAGGAAAATAGATACACCTTGAGATAATAACATTAAGTGAAATAAATCAAACATACAAGCTTACAGGTATTTTTCTCTTATATGAGAAACCCAAAGCATAAAGAGCAAATAAAAGATAGGACATAGGAAGTATGGAGATAGGTCTTCGCAAATGAGATGGGAACCAGGAGATAAGGGAGGGAAGGGAAAGGCTGGGGAAGGAGCTGTAAATACAGTTAAGATGCATCATGTACCTACACCACCCCCATGATGAAAGTAACCATTAAGCATTGAAAAAATATACTAATAAAAATTTTTAAAAGAAATTAAAAAGAAAAATCATAAAGTTAAATTTTAAAAAAGCAAACATATATTAAAAATAAATAACTGAGCCAGGCATGGTGACGCACACCTGTAATCCATCCCAGTACTCAGGAGGCTGAGGCAGGAGAATCATTGTGAGTTTGAGACCAGCCTGGGCTGCAAAGTGAGCTCAAAGCCAGCCTGAACTACATAGAGATCCTGTCTCATTAAAAAAAAAAAATTGGGCTGGGGATTTAGCTCAGTGGCACAGTGCCTGCCTGGCAAGTGTGAGGTGCTGAGTTCGATTCCCAGTACAAAAAAAAAAAAAGACTGAAATGAACCTATTGTTTATCTAATGATATGGCATAAAAAGAAGCTCTACCCCTAGTAACTCATACCACACCCTAGTTGGATGTGCCTGAGGGGTATGTGAGCCGCAGCATGTGACTATCTCAGCCAAACCCATCCCAGAAACCATGCTGCCAGCACTGCTGTGCTCAGACTGCGGCAAGCAATGTAGATTATAGCAGGTACAGATGACAGAGACATTGTCACACTTGGGTTCCTGAGAAATGGTGTCAGAGCAGGGGTAGTGCAGAAAGCTGAGACATATGCTCACTCAACCCTGAAGCCTGGGGTTGAATGGGGAGATCAGTACTGTATGGAGTCCCTTTGGGTCTGTGCTTCCGATTCTGGAATGTGGCCAGAGCCAGGGGCAGCAGACAAACCCCAGCTCACAGGAGACAGTGCACAGAGAAAGAAGGTTGGGGAACACCTACAGATCAAACAGACCTTCAAGAAAACCCATATTGCCCAGGTGCAGTGGCTCACATCTGTAATCCCAGCAACCCAGGAGCCTGAAGCAGGAAGATCATAAGTTCAAGGACCCCCCTGGATGATGTAGTGAGATCCTGTATCAAGATTGAAAAAAAAAAAAAACACTGGGATGTAGCTCTGTGGTAAAACAGCCCCCAGTGCCACAGAAAGCAAAGACAACTTAAGAAGATAAAAACACTCACCAACAAAACTGACAAATGAAGACCTCTCAGCCAGTATGCCTACCCTAAAGAAGCACTCAAGCAAACAGAAAATACAGCAGACAATTAGAAATCTGTATCCAAATGGGTAGGTGATAGTAAGAGATTCCATTTCTCTTGGGTGTCATTGGTATTGTGCTTCCTACAGCCCTAACTTTCTGGAAGCCCATGAACCACTGACCACACAACAATAACTGAAATTTGCTTTCAGGTCTGCAGGACAGGATGTGAAGTGTGGGTTGAACAAGAGTCAGACTCAATCATAAAAATTATATATGGGGCTTCATTTTACTCTTTCCCTAGTTAAGTAAATATGTGAAATGCTCCCTAATTAAAAGCAAAAGTGAAAAAAACCAGAAACACCCCACCCACCACACTCAGGGCAGATGCTTCTGCTCTAATGCACAGGCAAGCGCACGGTTTCTGTGCCCTCCCTGCCCCTGAGTGTGGGCTGGGGAAAAGTTTCAGTGGAATAAGTTACTTTTAAGTTTCATTCTAATGTTGAAAACTGCAAATTCTGGGACAGGTTAATGAGTGAGAAAGAAAAAAAAAAACTTAGGAAGTGTACCTAAATGTTCAAACTAGTCAGCACAATTAGCAGAAGGTATTTTACTTTCATTTTACATTCCTGTCATGCTCAAAATGTGCACAACAACCATGTAATCGGCTTTTCTCATAGTCAGCAGCAAATTATGATTAATTTGTAAATTAAAACTTCCTTTTCATTTACATTTCTTTAATCCTTACTTGCAAGCTTAACTTTCTAAATTTAAAAATCACTGTAAAAGATAGGTGAAAGCAGGAGTGGTGGTACACACCTGTAATCCCAGCTCTCTGCGGAGCTGAGTCAGGAGGATCTTGCATTCAATCCCAGTCTGAATAGCTCAATAATTTAGCAAGGCTTTGTCTTAAAATAATGAAGAAAGGGTTGGGGCAGTAACTCATTTCAAAGGCCCTGGATTCAATTCCCAGTACCAAGAAAGGTGGGGCAGGTGGGTATAGCTGGAAAATGTTTAAGCTTTTATTTTTAGGCTGCCCATCCTTTGAGGACAATGAAATGTGTCTTTTCAAAACTTTCTTCATATATAAGTCTTGTATTTGTCAGTTTGCCAGGAATTGTGCTTCCCAAGGCCCATAGCACCACCCCAAGATATCCCCACTCTTGGGACGTGTTCAGAACCAACATCTTCCTGGGAAGTTAAGCTGCTGCTGGGAACATGAAGCTGTCACCTTCTTGGCATTGCAGCCAGGCCAAGTGCAGGGCCGACGCAGCTGTGGGCTGATGCCAGAGGTGACACCAGAGAAGGCTGTTTTCTGGTCTTTCTATATCCTGCCCTCCCCTCGTCTGACACATGGGAGAAAATTAATCCACACATTTCGTTAAAGATGACCTCAGAAATACGTGGGGGGCATGTCTTACACAAAGTGGACTCAAAATTATTAAATCTAATTGTACTCGGAAGATGTAAATCTCAAGAATTCTTAGACACAGCTGTCCAAGTATAGGATTTAGGAGAGAATTTAGGGCCTATAAGGGAGCTTAGGACTTAAAGTGGTGCAGGGTCCTGCTTCCTCTTTTGAAGAGGCCCCTAAGGGTAAACCAGAACAATATCCTTATCTCAAACTCCCTAATCCAAACCATATCTGCAGAGTCCCTTTGCCATGCAAGATCCAAAATGAGATAGACATTTCTGGAACTATTATTCTATTCCCCACTTTAAAAAAAAAAATCAAGATTCCAGCCCTAGCCCTGGAAAGTGAGATTCACTATTAGGAACCCACTACCACTGTCCAGATTCTAGAATCCTGTCTAGATTCCCCTCTGTCCATGCTGCTGCAGAAAGAGGACATGCCTCTATGCTTAGGAAGCTCCTCTCCCTGCACCCGCCAGTAAAGGTCAGATGAAAAGCAGTGTACAGACAGGTTCTAAAAGGGAAATAAATATCTAGCACTAGGTTTGCTACACCATCTAAGGGACACTAGCCTGCTGTATGTGATATCTGGTATTGGTCACCATCAAAGCATACACATGACTTTGCAAATGAGGTCACAAAACCTGCTCCAGTTTTTACAACCAAGGACAACACAAACATCAAGTGACGCACCAGGCGTTTTGTGCAGTCTTCCCCTCAGCCTTTAGATCCTCCCACACAAGAATAGGATGGATGGATACTGTGCCTTCTTGCAGCCAGTTATGACACCCTGTATGTGTTAAGGCCAAGGATGGCAGAGGCATGGATCCGACCAGGAAGAAGCCTGGCACAGGGACAAGGGGCAAAGCTATGCAAGAAGCAAGCCCCAGTTATTTCAGCAGAGATGTGAAACCATAGTTCTTTTCCTTGCACTGACTGAGCTGTTTAAAAAGCTCTGCTTTCCAGGCAGGATTGGCAACATAAAGCAGTACCAGCTCTGGCATAATTTAAACCCAAATTGCAACAAAAAGGCAGAGAACAGATAGTACTCAGAGGAGAGGAGAGACAGCACTAGTGGGGAAGAAGGATAAAAAACACACCAAAAAACAGATAGTACTGTTCACCGTATAGTAAAAATGATACCAATTGATCCAGACAACTCATCAGATCAAGTGGCTGACCCACTTTCTACAAAGACTAAAACTGGCACTGTTCATCTCCCTCTGCAAACAGATGCGCACAGAAATGGAAAGGGAAGGAACCTATCAGGGGGAAGAAAATAATAATTAGGAATAAAACTATAGGCCACCAATTCCCCAACAGGATTCCAGCTCCTCAGGAGCCCTAAAACTTAACTGGGAAAATATTTCTCTAAGCAACTGCTGATATTAAACACATATAATCTTGGATTCAGTAATCAGAAGGGGAAAACAAGGAAGGGTTTAACCTTCCCATGTAGAAGAAACCTGCAAGTTCAAATAAAGAACATCAGATCAGAAGGAACTTTTAAGACTCAGAAGGTGAAACCAGGAAAAAGAATTTCTATTTTCTGAATTGCCAACAATCAAGGAGTGGCACGTGCTAATAAGAGCCTGCGAACCGTGCAACTGTCCTGCCCTGGTCAGAGAACCAGAGTACGCACATCCTGTAAGTGTGTTCCAGGTGAAGGCATCGCCCTGATCTACCAAAGCATGAGTGGTGTACATTTAATAAGGCAGGTGGGATAGATCTGGCTAATGACCACGCTGAAAGGATGTGACCTGCACACAAACCACACACACAGCCTTCTCAAGCACCATCTCTCTGTGACAGCACAGGGTCATGCTGCAGACAGAAGCATATTTCTAGTTCTCATACAGCATCAGTACAATGAAAGAGGAGGCAAAGATGAGTTAAAACTTCACTCAAATGCTAATGTAGAAACTCTAATCATGAATTGTTTCCCATTACAAAATGTGTAGAGTTGTTTAACATACTAAAAATACTGTCAATTACCAATAGTCACCACTTGGTGAAATGAAAGCTGCTTAGATAACATTAAAGTGGCTTTTACTTCACCAAATAAAGACGAGACAAGTTTGTTGATTTTGTAAGACTTTATTTCCAAAAGTTATTAACCACTAACCTGCAAAGGAGCGGCGTTTTATGTTCAGCTCATTTGCCACACGGACCTCAGTACAGAGTTTCAGCATCAGTAACATGGTCAGGATCATGATTATGCTCTGCCACAGGAGGGGTGACTCAAAGTGCCTTCCAAACCTGGAGCGGTAAAGAGACCATATGTCAGAAGGAAGCTGGACACCAGCCTCTACCAACATATCCACAGTAACCTCTCCTTGACCAGGTCCCAAGCCACAACTGGGGACAGAGACCCCCGGGAGGGATTTGGCATCCACTGTGGCCATGGCCTTTTATCAACACAAGGTAGAAACAGCACATAAGATCTGTAGTTCAGACAAGTGCACCCTCAGATCTCACTGACTCAGTCAGTTCCAAGGCTGTTCAGGAGACAGCATCCCACTGAACCATTCACCTCGTTACTGTGACAAGAACCTTGCCAAAACCACACCATAAATTAAAACCAAAAAAGCTGTTCATGAGACCAGTGGTGACACTTTTGCCAGCAATTTATAAAAGACAAAAGTAGACACAGCCTGGTCTCATAGCTCTCAAAGAATGTGTCTGAAAGATCCGCTTATACCATAAGGAAAACTATATATATAGTCAGTGCAGATAACTGACCTCCAACTTACCCAAGTACCACCAGTCAGTATTTGCAAGCTCACAAATATATTTCACTGCTGAGTGAATCATAACCCACTAAAGCCTCTGGGGGCAATCATGCTCCTCTCATAGGGACTTGGGGCAGGAGATCCTAACCCAGGTCAACCAGCCCAGCAGGTAAGAAAGTGTGGCTTAAAGAGTGGCAGACTGCCAAGTGCAGTTCCCTCAGCCCGTAACCAGAGTAAGTCTCAGATCTTCTCCTGGTGTGTGGGGAGCCCAGACAGAATCTTCAGATTCCATTACAAGCCTTGTGTGCAGGTCCCTGGGGCCAAGGCCTCCCCATGTCTCCTGAGAACTCATGAACCCCAAGGGCCAAGCAGTCACCTCTGGCCAAGGAAGCTCTGGGAGCTAATGGGAAAGCAGAGAGGCAAGCAATCTAGGTTTAGGTGGTTGCAGGGACCAGGGCACAGACAAACATAGCAGCTGCATCCTCAGGAAATGTCACCCAGAATCCTTGTCCCATAAGGCCATCCAGAAATATCAGGTGAGGAACCAAGAGAGACTTATGCAAGATAGGGTTGATTAGCCAAACACCAGGTCAAGACAAGACCCAGCTGGGAAGAGGTACAGTAGTTGTGATGGGTTTCTAGGCCAGAGGCACAAGTCAGGGTGCAGCAGGCTTATGCACTCTGTCTACAAGTAGCTCTGGTCACCATGCTGCCGCCCACAGGCCTGTGCACCTGGGATACACCATCTCTAAGCTTTGCCCTTCACCTGTGAGGGACAGACCCTAAGCCTAAGGTGTTGCGAGGACACAGAGCCAGGCCCACAGCCCTTCAAGGAATTGCTCTCCACTAGCTATGTGGTGGCCAGCTCACACATGCAGAGGCCCAGTGAAGGCACTAAGTTAGGCACATGAGGCTGGCCATTCCAGAGGGAACTATGTGGTCCCTGCCACATCCTGAGCAGGTCAGCATCATAACAAAATGAGTTACTCTATCAAGAACCCAGCAGGGACCTGTCAACCAAATTCACTTCTGGTTACAGTGAGTCACTGGCTGACAGTGAACCTTTCCAAACCATTGTGACTTAAAAGTCACTTCCGTTTTTCAAATGTCCAACAGAAATAATGAGACTAGAAAAACTATGTTACAAAAAAGCAAAGTTTGCACTCTCTATATGCCTCACCAGAAGTCAGATCTAGATGAACTGGACATTTACAGTAAGGAGACCATTTGACATGAAGTAAGAGAAAGCAGGGCTAAATATTTAGCTGATTTTATATGAGGACAAACTAGGCCACAAAATTTCAAAGAGCACAACTTTCCACAAAAATACACAAGGGACATAAAACAAAATTCAACCTCATTCACTTAAAAAGGTAACTTAAATAGAAAGGTACCATTTTACTTGTTAAATTTAGTAACAGTCTGGCTGGTGAGGCAATGGGAAAGCTCACCTCTCCTGCCTGAGTCTGAGCTAGCACAGCTCCTCTGAGCGCGAGCAGTGGCCCTCATCACACAGGGCACATCTGCTCACACAGTAGCTCAAGCAAGATTTCCCATTCAAGTGGTTTGCACACAGTGGGGAATGCACACGATCCAACCAAGCATAGCAAACAGTTCTGCAGAGAACAATTTCCCCATGCTCCAAGCCAAGCGGAAAACTGGGATGGAAAAGAAGCTGTGTACTTATTCCCCATGCAACACTAAAAACATCACCACAGGAGCAGAATATTCCTGCCTCTCAGATGCAGTGTTTTCCTTCTCATAGACAAGAGCACTGGCCAGCAATGGCAGAGGATGAGCATCTAACCTGCACCCTGCCTGCCTTCCCTGGCATGGAGGACAAGAATTTTGAATGTAGAGCCTATGGTTCTGGGACCCGACCCTGAAGTCCCTCCTCACTCACCTACCCTGGCCTCTCTCTGCTTCTCCTTTATGTAATCACAGCCTACAAACATTACCTACAAGGATCACTTGACTTTCCCTGGCTTCTGACACCACAAATGCCAAATTCTGACATCAACACTGCATGTAGTGTGATCTGCTAAGTGCTAGTTTTGCAAAAAAAAAAAGAACTGCACAAAACAAGGTATGAGAGTTATAAAATGTTCAGAATCCCAAGTTCACAGTTAAATCTGCCACTTCCTGCTGGACTGTAAAACCAACAACAGTAGGATGCTTCCTGAAAGGCCTGAAGCTCTCAAGGATAGGACCCAGCCAGGACTGCAAGCCACTGAGGAGTCTAACTCCACCGCTGTCCTCCGGTGGAGGCCACACCCACCTCACCTGAAGCCTGCCAGTCCCAATCAAGGTTCCTTCTCCACTACGCCCAACCCATAACTGTGTTAGCATGTGGTCTGGTCCATGTGCTAAAGCACATACCCTGTGGCCTCAGGCCCTGTCTGGCACATAGGGAACTCTCAAAACCTATGAATCAAAGAGGCTGACCTGGAGCCTGGAGGTTAGCAGGAATGATGGCTGCAAGAGGCTCCCAAATGAGGGATAAAAGGGTTGTCATGCAGCCGTGGAGCAACAGAATTTCTACAGCCACAGAACATAGGGCCATGAAGATGACCCCCAGAGCCTGACTCCACTGGGAGCACTCGATCAGTCACAAGCTAACTTCAGGACCCTGGCCTCATTTCCGACCTCTCCAAACCAGATGCTCGGATGTACAATGAACACTTTATTTTCTTTACAATTTTAAACAATAAGCACACTGGAGAAAAATTCTAAGTGGATCTTCTTCCCATATGCTAATCCAACCCTAGGCAGTTCATTATTTTGCAGGAAATTTATTATGCAACCCTCAAGATAAATACAATGTTCCTTCACAACCTGAAGACTGGGTCTGGCTGGCCTGGGTATCTACCTGAGGAACTGCACCCCACTCCCTGTGCTCAAAGTAAACAACAGTTTTAGACAGTTGTACTTAGGGATCTGCTTTTATTCAGCCTTAGACTTAATTTAGGTCACTTCAGTGCACCACGGTCACAGTCATGTAGCACTGGGGATACATAAGGTGGCTGAAATGCTCACCATTTCCTATGTCCTTCATGTGAACGCACAGCGGAAGAAGGTAGAATCACCTCACCCAGGAGAAAGGAATCTTCAAAATGTTTTAAACTGTGGTTAAACAAAATAAGGATCTCTACCTCCTTCCTGAGAGATAAACCTTGAGGTGACGTTTTCCAATGTTGCCACACTGGCCAAACCACCCCCTACCTCAGAGTTCAGTTCTCCCAGGACAGGGGCAATCAACTCACTAGCTCACCTCCTAAAAATCCCAGGCAGGAGCAAAACACCATCCCAAGGGCACTGTAGATCTATGGCTGCCTGGGCCCAAGACTGGCAGAGCACGAACAAAACAGAGAACTTTTGGCTCATAAACTCAAGATGGATATATTCATCAAGTGTATACATTTTAAGTCAGTAAGACCGATTTAAACACTAGTAAAAGCACTGATACACGATCAAACAGTGACCAAAGAGTCAGAAACAGCTCTGACAACAGCTGCCTCAGCCCTTTCTTTCTGGCTGACCATCCTCTTGACAACTGCAGGGCCTTCCTATTCACACAGAAACCTTGGGACCACTCAGAAGGGTAAAGTCTAGACTTTTTGACTGCAGGATGTGGCTACGATTATCTCTTTGTTTCTTCTGAGAATTCACCCTCCATATTACATCTGGCTTCAACCGTTACAACTAATTTCAGGGCTGGGGATGTAGCTAGTATGCACCAGGCCCTGGGTTTAATCCCCAGTACCACAAAAGAAAAAACAAAACTTCAATTTCCCTAGCAGAATGTAAGTAACAATACAAGGAAGTTAGCCCAAGAGGAACAAGAGAAAATAGTCTCTGCTTGAGTATTAGACAGAAAATCTGCCTTTAACAAACAAAGTCACTCAAGAAGGCAGTGAGAATGGCTGGCCAGGACAGCCCTCTCCACTGACATCCGGATCCTCTCTGCTACACTTAGGCATTTCATTGTCTACTCCCCCATCCCACCAGAAACTAAAGGGCTGGGACAGAGTCCTAGGTCAATGGCCACAGGGAGGCCCCAGGAAGTTCCAGATGAACGGAAGCAAGGCATTACATAAAGAGGCAAATCTGGAGATGAAATGAGATTCTTAATTCCATTTTTCCCAGAGAAGTATCATCCCCAAAAGTTCTGTGACTCTCTTGAGGCCGAAAGACGGGCTAGCCGCAATATGGTCGCCAGACAGCCAAGGCCATGAATAGATCCTCTAGAAGAGGGAAGCACCTGCATCCACTCCTCATTCCATCTGAAACCCCAGAGGAGAAAGTCATCCCTCAAAGAGCGGCCCCAGATCGGAAAGTCCCCAACTTACCAGAAGAGGATCCGTAAAATATTGGCCACCAGCAACACCAGACACACGTGAGTGGAGAAACCGTCGGCATTCTGCGTCCTCCGGATATCCCTGTACTGCGGGATGTACGGCACCACCCCTCCAAAGACTATGGCCCCTGAGGCCCCCCAGGTGACCAGCTGGTGCAGCGGCACCAGAAGCCACCCCAAGCCTTCCGCCTCCATGCTGGGCTCCGGGCCGCCCTGCCGGCTGGCGGGCGTCCACCTGGCCCGAGCCCTGCGCTCTCCCTGGATCCGGATCCGCACGCGCCCGGTCACCTCCACATTGCGGCCGCCGGCCTAAGAAATCCTCCAGCATGCGGGCCTGGCAAGGGAAAGCAGCAGTAAACAAGTCCCGCAGAGCGCCGGCCCGCGCAACAGGGCCTGGGGCAACGCTGCCGGCAGCGCTCCGAACCCAGAGCCCCGGAGCTGGGCCGCCCCCCACGGACAGCTCCCAGCCTTCCGCTCCGACAATGGGAGGGAAGCGCAGCACTCACGGCCGGCTGCGGGCGGCAGGAGGAAGGCACCGGCCAGGGCGCGCGCGGGCTCAGGCCGGGCCAGGGCGAGGGCGCGCGGCGGGGTGCGGGCGGTGCGAGGGGCACCGCGGGCGGGGGCGCCGTGACCAGGGCGGGGTGGCAGCCTTGTCCCCGCGTGTGCAGCGTCCCCGGTGGCTCTGCGTGGACCCCGCAGAGGGGCGGGAAGAACGGCGAGCAGCGCGACCAGGCTGCGTGCGGAGTCCTTACCCAGGCGCTGCCCGCCGCGTCCACGTCCCTCTGGCTCGGAGCCCCGCCCGTTGACGTCACAACGGCGGCCCCGCCCGCTCGGGCCGCGGGGCGGCGCGGCTGGGTCTTAGCGCGCTTCTGGACGCAGAGTGCGGCGCCCTCCGGAGTACAGGGCGGAAGGAAGGGCGGTGACGCTGGGCCCTGCGCAGGCGGCCGGGGCTGGGAAATACCTTCCTAGCCGCCGCCCTTCGGGGCAGGTGCCCGTGTGGATCCCTCAGCAGACGCCCGGGCAGGCGAGAGGCCGTGTAGACGCGGCCAGTGGCCACAAAAGCAAGGACTTAGACCCGGGGTGGCTGGGGGTGCCCTGTCGCTGCAGCCGGTGCGGGGCCTGGGACGCTACCCTCGCGGTGACCCAGCAGGCTCCTGAGACCTGAGAGCAGAGAGACTCATTTCCAGGAAGCACACACCCACTCGCGCGCGTCTCCGTGACCAAAGCCAGTGACCAAGCACAGCTGCCCGGGGGTCATCGTCGAGGTCAGCGCTTGGCAGACACATTGACCACAGCTAGACTATGCCTGGACTGGCATCAGCACTCCACAATTTGATGAGTCTCTTCTCCACCCCTCAGTTTTATGAGGTCAATCATAGGGTGCACATTTACAGAACAGAGGAATTCCAGATAGTACCACCTGACTTTATGGCCTCTGGCTGCTTGGAAGTGCTGCAGTTGGGAGCCAGCAGCACAGACGACGAGTACAAGCCCTCCCAAAGCTTCCAACACCATCCCTGACTCTAGAGTAAGTGCTCTGGCCTGTACAGACAGACACACTGCTCTGGATGCCATCTCTGGGAGTGGCTGGCCTTGGGCTCCCTCAGCCCATACATTGCTTCTGAAGCTTTCCTGTAAGAGCAAGATGCCGAGAAATTATTAATCTGAAAAGGGAGAAACTCTGCTTTCCCCTTTCTGTTTCATTTCCGAGCAATCATAGAACACAAGACGGGTCCAGGACATGCTTGGAGGTATCTTGAATGCAGCATCATCATGCTAGCGGTGCCTCTAGGAAATTACGGAGTACAAAATAGCCAAACCCAGAAGGTTATGTACAATAATTCCATTTTTTTCTTTCCTCTTTCATCTTTTCTTTCTTTTTTCTTCCTTCCTTCCTTCCTTCCTTCGACAGGGTCTCACTATGCAGTTCAGGCTGGCCTTAAGCTTACTTTGTAGCCCAGGCTGGTCTGGAACTTGCAAGGATCCTCCTGCCTCAGCCTCCCGAGCGCCAGGATTAGAGGCATGCACCACCATGCCCAGCAGTAATTCTATTTCTGTAACATCTTTGAGGTGCCAGCCTTTAAAAATGGTAAAAAGATCAGTGGTTGCCACACCATGCTGAAGACGGTTGCGGGGGGGTGAGGTGACTGGGCTATAAAGGGCAACACCAGGGTCCTTGAAGTGATGGAATATTTCTGTTCTCTATCTTGACTGTGAAGCCTACACATGTGATGAAATTACAGGAAACTAAACACATACATACAAGAGAACCAGGCAACATGAACAAGATGGGTGATTGCACAGAAGTCTTGTCCTCCTTGTCATGTGGTGCTAGACTTCTGCAAAATAATACTGTGGGGGAAACTTGCTAAGGCGCACATAAGATCTACTTTTTTTTGCAATTGTTTTTTTTTTAATGGCTGCGTGTGAATCTACAGTTCCCTCAAGGCCACAAAAAACTTAAGTAGCATAGTACTAAACTACCATCCCACGGTGGACAGACTTCATAGTAGGACTGGCTTCATTCATCACACAGGCCCTGCTGAGAAGCAGCCATAACTGATTTATAGTTGAATTGTTATCATCTGAAGTTTTTAATAACTTCCATCCATAGGATCACCTGAGAATAAAACAGTGGCCATCTCACATCTCACTGGGTTTACACATCTGCACAGATGGCCAGCATGCCACAGAGAGGCAGAGATGTGTACATGAAATAAACTACCAGGCAGTAGTTCCTAGGTTCACAGAATTTATAGTGAAGATTACAAATCCATTAGCAAATGCTTTAAGCACCTTGAATCAAACCTAGATGTGTAAACTACTATATGTATATATATGTTCACACTACTTACTCCCCTCTCCATGCACATGTACACACACACACACACACACACACACACACACACACACACAAGAAATCTGCACAATCTTATATGAAGGTTACCTCAGGCCTCAATGCGTCCCCACCTCTTCTTTACAGGGAAAAAGATTAGTGAGCCTCCACATGCTCATTTAACAAATATTTAAGTAACCACCATATGCCAGGCATTGTGCAAGATGGGTTATGAGTTTTCCATATCAATATTGAAGTTTGAAGCCTGACACAATGCTGGGACAAGATAACAGAGATTAAGGCTAGCAGCCAAGGAAACGTACACATTAACACCTCCGCTCTGAATCCCAAAGCACACAGGTAAAACCACATCCCAGGGGCTGGAGTGTAGCTCAGTGACAAAGCACTTGCCTAGCACACATAGGCTATGGGTTTGGTTTCCAGTACCACAAAATATAAACACAGAGAAAAGGCCAAAATTAGTAAAATATTATTTCTGTGCTCTGAAAGTTAATTATCTTGCCTAGAATAAAGTCACACACAAAGCTAAAGCTGTATCTTCCAAATGAAATAAACCTTGTGCTGTCCGCTGATCTTGGGACTCATCACCAGCCAGTTTCTGTGAAAGAACTGAAAGTCTGAACTTTTTCCAATAAACCCTGTGGCCTTTCATGGGAGCTAAAACTTTATGCATGCCAATAAGGGACTATGACACTCAGGTATTTTCCCCAACAGGCGGGGAATGAGAATGATCACCCAGGGAACCCAGCTGCATTTTTGGAGGATCTAGGCATCAAATTCAGAATCATGGGGCATCCAGACAATTCCCAAGCACTAGGAAATGGAAGGAAGACAAACCTATCTTGAGCCTTGAGGTAGGATCAACTATGTGCCTCAGAACCCCCGTGTAACAGAGCTCTATCTAGACTGTGAATGGGACCTTATTTGGAAACAGCATCCTGTAAAGGCAATTATTATAGTTAAAATGTCATGCTGTAGTCGGGTGGCCCTAAGGCAATCACTGTACAGACAGACCACCACATAAGGACAGAGACAGAAAGCATACCGATGCAGATGCGGCTAGGGGGTACCTAGAGCCCCCAGAAGGTAGGCAGGAAGAATCCATTAGAGTCATGGAGTGAGTGCTGTCCTGGCCATTCCTTGATCTTTGACTTCTGGCCTCCAGAAACACTGTGAAACAAGTCTCTGTTGCTTTAATCTACCTGTTATGGTTTGTGTCTAGATGTCCTCACTAAGTTTCCTGCAGTCATGGGGTGGGTTTCTAGAATTTGTGATTGATTCATGGTCTAATACTAGGATTATGGGTGTGAGTGGTACACCCACCCTGCATGCAATATAAGGGAGGGAAAGAGGTTTACTTTTACTTTTCCTCTCTTTTTGCTCTTGCTGCTTTTGCTGTTTTCCATCTCCATGAACTGTTGCCCTCTGCCATGTGCCAGCCTGCCTTGGAGCCAGTCAAGTGTGGACTGAAACCTCCACAAACTGTGAGCTAAAAAAACCTTTCCTGCTTTAATTTTGGATGTCAAGTATTTGGTCTGAGCAATGAGAGAAATGTAACCAAGACACTACCTAATTACAGCAGAAAATTCCCTTGATCCTCTAATATCTATTCCTTGCCCCTATGGAGAGCAACACCTCACCCTAAGTTTCACCCTTGAGTTCTGACAAGCACCTGTCCAGGTTAAGGTTTACAGGTAACCAGCAGCAGCATCTGACCTGGTATGGAATGTGGGTCCTCAGGCCAGCCCTCCAGACTGGGGAACCGAGTTTGACCAGCGTCACAGGTAGTTCTGTCATCCACACAAATTTGAGAAGCTCAGTCTCAAGAGACATTAGGGGTCTATCTTACCCTATGAGTGGGAGAAATTTTTGGCATACAGGATATGAGTAATCATAAATGGGTAGAGACTTGTGAAGTCTATAGCTTTCCTGATAAAGCAATTAAGTGCCTAGGAGACAGTGTAGAAGACTGCTGCTAGGTATATGCAGATTACATGCCCCAAAAGCAAGTATTTATTTAATCAACAGCCAGACCTCTTACTGTGGAGTGGGTAGGTGGTACATTCTGATATCTGTCAGCTAGAGGAAGGTTTCATCCCTGGGATCCCAAGTTGGCTGGGGGCCCTGTGTTCTCATAGCATGCATGAACATCTTGGGGATCATAAGACAGTTTGGGAAACACAGCTCCATGTAGAATATATATTTATAATTTTACCAAAGTGGGACATAATAGACATGTATCCTGGACATCTTCTATGTCAGTAATCATGCTGGATATGACAGATAATCCCCTTTTACGTTCAGTGTCTGTAGGTTTTAGCTGTGAGGATGTTCTAGCTCTTAAATGATCACCCCATGTTGGTGTACATTTACTTTACTTCTTACTTTTTTATCATAAAGGGTACATACATAGAATAATAAGCAATGTCCTCATACCACTCCTCTGACCCTTCTAAGGCAATTGGCTCCCTGGTGTGAGATTGTGGGTGGGCACATGCACAGAATGACAATGATCACAGAAGCCACACACTTACTTTCTGTCCTTGATGCTCAGCTTGTTGAGGGCAGCGTCTCTGAGGCATGGCCAGTTTGCAGTGGCCCACAGTCCTGCCGCTCACTCGGACCTACATGTGGGCAGTGAGCTGCTACTAATCTGAGATGCCGCAATGTAGTGTAAAATTGTAAATAAAAATTTTAATTTATTTAATTTGCTTTAATATGATTATTTTTAAAAATTTTTATTAGATTTCATTGTAAAATTGTAAACAAAATCCTAAAACTACACATACAGTGTACATTCATGATACATACAGTTCATCAATATAGTCACCTATACTCTCTTTGGATTTTTATATAATTCATATATATATTTGTTTATATATTTGTTTTGTCTGTTTTTTCAGTACCAGTTATTGAACTTGAGGCCATTGCACTGAGCTACATCCCCAGACCTTTTCATTTTTTATTTTGAAACTGGGTCTCATTAAATTGCTAAATTTTCCAGGCGGAGCTTGAACTTGCAATTCTCCTACCTTACCCTCCCAATGTGTTGTGATTACAGATGACAGCCAGTTTAATGACACTTTTATTATCTTTTAAAGAAATTACAGCCTTAACTCTGAGACCAAACATTTCACATAGTTACATTTTATATTTTCCTAATTTTACCTTACACTGTAGCATCTTAGACCAACAGCTCACTGCTACCCCCAGACCTGAGTAAGCCACCAGACTATGGGCACATTTTAAAATGTCCTACCCAATTTATATAAGTTACACTTTACTTTGTATATGCATTCAAGAGTAGTATATGGTTCAAATTAAATATATTTGTTTCAAACCCTAAACAAATCACAATAGTACGCAAAACTTTCTAAGGTTGAAAAATTGAAGAAATCTTGGTCCTTTCCACTTGTGAAATTTAAATTAGTTTTCCTTGTTTGCTCTCCTAAATCCTTCTTTCATTCCAGAGCTTTAGTGGTTACACATCAAAGCCCAGGGGGCTTTAATACTAGGATCACCAAATACCTGTCCCCAACAATGTTGGGAGTGCGGTGGGAGGAACCCTCCCAGGAGGCCTAATGTTTAGCCAGATTTTAAAGCCATTGTCTTTAATTCACACAATACCCAGTTAATCATTCTTGACCCCCCCCTTCCTGGAAACACTATACACCATAACTGGGACTGATTGCACAAAGTTTAGACATGAACATATTGTGACTATTTTAAAATAAGAAAAAGGAGCAAAAAAGTGTGGGCTCAAATTTTTATACCCAGCTCTTTACCATTCCCCAACATTTTCTTTTACAGATTTTTTTCAGTGAGAAGTTTCCAAAATTTCCCAAATTTTGTGTTGCTGGAAAGAGCAGCACAAAAAACTCCCTATACCCAGCCTTTCTCCTCTACTGATCTCCTCAGTTGTTAACACCACACCCCATCATGTTCACAGAAGCCTCAAGCTCTGACTGATCTCCTGGCCTCAATCTTTCAGACCCATCTCCCTACTTGGGATGACTGCCAGCACTTGCTTCTGACCCTCTTCAGTGCTGAAGAATACCTGAGAAATACTCTCCAAGCGTCAAATTTATGAGAATGGTCCACAACAGGAGTAGCCATAAACCCCATACTGGGATGGAAACTGGCAAAGGGGAAATATATGAATGTGCATGTGTGCGAAGTAAAGTGTGTGGGTCCAAGGTCACCTGGACTCAGCTGGGAACTGGAGGGAAAAGCATCTAACCAGTCTAAAACAAAAGTAATTGAGAAATGATTTGCACTATAATGGGCAAAGAGATAAAAAAGCTGCTTAACTTCAGTGCCCCAGGATATACAGGTGGGATGGTGCAGGCAGGCTAACAAAAAAGGAGAAACAACTACTGAGGGTCCAGCTGGCCCAATGGGCAGGCTGTAACAGAGACACAAGGCCAAAAGGCTTGGGCTCAGCTGTGCATGCTGAGATTGGAGGGGGAAAACAGGGATTGTCTTTTCATTTCAAAGTGAGCGAGTGTAATGGGTTGATAACTGGTGGTCAACTTATAACCCCCAGCTGAACTAAGTAAGATGGTGCTGTGTGTGGGAGGCCCACCTGGGGATTGTTGCCAGCAGCATAAGAGGCAGAACTGGAGAAGGAAAACTTACGGCTGTTAGGAGCGGAGAAAAGCTACTGAAGCTGGAGGAAGCTGTTGATTGCTTTGGAGGAGCTCGTCAGGATCGCTTTCCTGATGAACTTGGCTGTTTTCATCCTCCGAGGAGTTCTGGACCTCGCTGGCACTGAGAATGGCTTTGGTTCACTTTGGGGGAGCTCTGGTCCTCACTTTGAGCATCGCTTTCTGGCTCTGGAGGTGAAGACGGTGCATTGCTGGTCTCCCGGAGAAGCTTGCTGCATTAGCTACCCCGATGGGAACTTTGCCATCTTGATCATTGGAGGAGCTCATTGCTGAGGATGGTTGTGGTACCTTTCACGGGAGTTCTCATTCTCCTGAGCATCACTTCCTGGCTCCAGTGCAGATCCCTCAGCCTGCTAGCTCAGATCCTTCATCCTGCTGACACAGACTTTCTAGATTCCACCACTGACCTTTGAGCCTTCACAGCGCAGATCTGTGAAACAGGCCTGCATGAGACATTGTCACGGTCTCTGGGCCTCCAGCTGGATTCGTGGGAAGCATTGTTAAGAGCTCTAGGGTCTTCAGCTGGACTCATGTAGGACATTGTACTGGGATCCAGGCCCTCAGCTGGACTCCTTGGTCTTAGTGCGTGGACAGATTTCCTGCACTCTTTTGTATATCATTCTTTGGGTGACTATTATAAATAATCATATAAAGTATGTGTCCTGTATTATATTGTTTCTCCTTCCACAAATAACCCCAAACCAACACAGCGAGGGAACAAGACAGAGCCTAAGCTCTCCTCCCAGCTTCAGAAGCCCCAAGGCCAGCCCCTGCTTGACATCAACAGCCTGGCACTTTCTGCAGGCATCTAAAACTCCAGCCTGGGGTGAATGGCTAAAGTCCTGTTGAGCCTAAGGAAGTTTTACAGAAGAACTCAAATTACAAATTTTAACTAATTGGTAAGTACACTTTTGGTTTTCAGTTTGAGCTGATGTACACAAAACGTTTCTTGTATTACAAAGTTTTGTTTTGTTTTGTTTTTGAGACGAGGTCTTGCTATGCAGTTCAAGCTGTTCTTGAGCTCACTTTGTAGCCCAGGCTGCTCTCGAACTTGCAAAAATCCTCCTGCCTCAAGCCTCTCGAGCACTGGAATTACAGGTGTGTGCCACCACGTCCAGCTATTACAAAGTTTTGAATTTACAGGGTTAACTTGCTATTTTCTCTACTTTGTTGTTTTAAAATAAGGACACTGATTCAAGTTTACTCTGCGGCCTGTTGGCAGTCAGTCAAGTTTACTATCTGAGGGAAAAAGGGACTTTAAAATTCAAGTAGCTACAGTCAGGTTTGTTGTAGAAGGTTACAGCAAATGGGGGAAAGAATATCAAGAAGGCTCTAAGGCTAGAGAGCGGGACGTCTGGCTTCTGACCTGGAACCTTCCTTGTGGTAACGAGGAAAGAGCAGTGACCACCAGAGTGGAAGGTGCAGCAGGTTTAAAAATGGATGATGTTGAGAAAGGCAAGAAGATTTTTGTACAGAAGTGTGCCAGTGCCACACTGTTGAGAAGGGAGGCAAGCACAAGACTGGGCCAAATCTCCATGGTCTCTTTGGGCAGAAGACGGGTCAGGCTCCTGGATTCTCTTACATGGATGCCAACAAGAACAAAGGTATCACCTGGGGAGAGGATATATTGATGGAGTATTTGGAGAATCCCAAGAAGTACATCCCTGGAACAAACATGATCTTTGCTATCAAGAAGAAGGGAGAAAAGGCAGACTTAATTGCTTACCTCAAAAAGGCTACTAATGAGTAATAGTCACTGCCTCATTTATTATGAAACAGGAATGTCTCGTGGCTTTTTTATGTGTACCATAATTTAATAGATCTCATACACCAGAATTCAGATCATGAGTGGCCTGACAGAATATTTTCATTGGACTGTCCTGATTTAAGTAAAATTGGCTTATAGCTAAATGGATATCTTTTTATCCCCAAGTTTTGATAGTAATTTCAGTTTAGTAAATACTGTTTTCCCTTTCTAAATATATGGTTGGACATGATAAGGAATGTTCAACTTTTCACAAAGGTTGAGAATGTCATCTCAAAACTTACTGAAGGTTGGTTTTATATTGAGATTTATATAACTGGTTCTGTGAATATGCTGAAATACAGGGAAATTCCTCATTGTCTCAAAACCAAGCAAGACTCCTCTGTTTCAGTTTGTATTTATGAGCCTGTTGAAGGGAGTGGTTGAAGACAAGAAAGCAATGTTTATGTTTTTGGTCT
This sequence comes from Dinomys branickii, assembly GCA_004027595.1. Taxonomy (NCBI): domain Eukaryota; kingdom Metazoa; phylum Chordata; class Mammalia; order Rodentia; family Dinomyidae; genus Dinomys; species Dinomys branickii. The sequence goes on along the minus strand of PVLD010007674.1, from coordinate 64,694 downwards.
TGACTCTGCCAATTTAATTAGAATTCCCTGTATCTAAAAAGCGCTGCCTTTTACTTACAGAAAGGCATTTAGTGTGGTGTATGTGTAACACCAAATAAAGAATGTTTAACATTTCTCGCATGTTAGAGTTGATCTGTAAGTTCAGATCCTTTTAAAAGTTAGCATGATATAACAGCAAGTTAATGGCCCTGAATCAAGGCCAGCAGTTTTCTGTAGCTATTGTTTTCAAGCAGGAGCCTAAAGTGGTATCTTTCTATGGTCTGTTGGCCATTTCAGAACTTTAGAAATGTAATGGTCAATTCATTAGAAAGAAACAAATAACTAAATAAATTTTACGAGAGGACGTCAAGATAGCGACCGGGTAGGCAGCAGAGAGAGAACCTCCTGGAGGAATGCCACTCAGACAAAGGAATATAGGAATATAGCAACATGTGAGACAGAAAGGAAAGAGGTAGGTATCCTGAACTCAAGAAGGATCTGAAATGGGAATTGAAGACTAAGCAAAACCTCTTCTGGAGGAAAGGATCAGAGATCTGCCATGGTGCAGTCAGAGGGAGAGGAGAAGGAGGAAGTCACCGCTCCAAACACACCCTTGGCCCACGCCCTCGTTCTGGTATTCGCAGCTTCAGCTTCGGAGACCCATGCTCACAGAAGCCTCCCGACTTGGCCAGGGGAGAGTGGATTTCCGAGAGCTGGTCCAGGGCTGGAGAGGGGAGGGTGCAGCCAGGGAAAGAGGCAATGGCAGTCGGGAGCAGTTGTCGAACCCAGTGTGAGAATGAGAGGTTGCTACAGCCACTGGGGCAGAGTCCCCACCCTGCAGCAACCTTCCTAATCAGCGTCTGGAGAGAATCAATGCAACTAGTACACAGCCCACCACACCCGGCTCTGTGCCTGCCTCCAGGTGGTGACCCCCTGCCTCTCCGCTGGGTGAACCGCTACCAGCGGAGAGCAGTGGGGAACCTTGGCAGTGAGCCGCAGCAGCTCCCAGGGATCTGGCCGAGGAGCGGATGGGGGCTCCAGCACCACAATGGGAGGGAGATGCAGATGGAGGTGGATCGTGTGGCTCCATGCCCTTCTCACTCCAACATAAGGCAGGAAGCACAAGCTGGGTTGCCGGGGCTCAGCTCCCACCCTGAACTCTCCCTGGGAGCACCTTGAGTCTCGGTGGCTTGAGTAAGCACCGCCTGTTCCTGGCAACAATGGGACAAATCCACGGTCTTCAGGACTCACCCCAAACTATTAATGTGAGCCCCAAGAGGGTCTCCTTACAGCTTGCACATATGAACCTTGCATGAACCCATAGCAACAAATTAGATGAAAAGCAGCAGACCAGGAGTCTGAAAAACAACAACATATTCTATACAGTAGACCCAAGAAAATCCTCCAACTCTGTTCTAGAACTAATCTTTAAACTCAGTTCATGCCCTGAACTAACACAGTGAGAAGATTTCAAGCCCTTATACCAAGCATCGTAAGTTCATCCAATGCCCAGCTGCAAGGGGTGGGGAACGGTAATACTGGAGATCAGGAGGAAGGAGGAGGAGAAGAAAGGGCCTCCGGCATCAAGGCAACGGGACAGAGCTGAACAGGTCACCAAGGGTGCCCCGATGGGGGCCTGTGCCCCACGGCTGCTCCACTGTGGTCCCCGTGGCTGCTCCACTGTGGGCCCCGCAGCTGCTCTGCTGTGGGCCGTGCTGAGGGCACCCCACAGGCTGGACACGCCCCCATCCATAGCATGGCGATGGGATGGAGCCGGGCGGTCCGCTGTGAGCCTAGGTGCTTTTCCACCTCTGACCATGGCAGTTTGTATACACCCATGTATGTTGTAGTATAGTCTGAGGCAGCTATATCTCTTCCCAAGGCGAGAGTCCAGGGGTATAGATAAACCCAGGAATACAGTTATTATCACAGGGAAGATGACTGATTGAGTGGTAGGACAATGGAGATGAGGGAGGAAAAAATTGAAAGATCAAATGGGCCATCATCTGTGTAACTGAGTAACAAATGTGAAGGTAACATTTTGTAGGACAGCATCCAGAGCTAATTCCCTTCTATGTTCTCTATAATTTTGTATTTCCTCAATCGTTTTTGTATTAACAGAAGTGAAGATAACTTTATATTATACAGCATCCAGTGCTAATTCCCTCCTATCTTCTCTATAATTTGGTATTTCCTTTAATGTTTATGTGTTAACTAATGTGAAGATAACATGTAATACAGCATCCAGTGCTAATTCCCTACTATAATCTGTATAATTTTGTATTTTCTGTATTGTTTATGGCTTATTCTGGTTCATATGTCTCCATTCTTTTGTCTTTAAAATAAAAAAATTAAAAATTAAAAAAAATTTAAAAACCAGCAAGTTAGACTTTTAAATTGTTTAGGTACTACTGAGTTATTATTCAGGGTAGTATTTAAACAACTATTTAAAAACACAAGACTGAAACTACTGCTGTGTGTGTGGCTGGCAGTGCTGCTTCCTGTCAACGCATTAGTAGGATTAAAAGTGGGGAAGGTACAACATGAGCACAAATTTGTATGTAACCATAATACTTAATTAAAAACAAATCAGATTTAAAAAAAAGAAGGCTCTACGTGTAAGAGATATATTTTTGGTATGAAACAATTCTGTATGGTGAAAGTCTTGTCCTGCTAAGGAGATAAAAAGAAAGATAATTACAAGACTAAAAAGGATGTCTGTTGAGAAAAGCTTGTGAAAGTAGTTTATTAAAGAAAATATATGTATGATCATTTGTTCATTTGATGGAGTTTTGGTTGTTCGAAAAACTTCAGTAAGGGAAATGGTCAAATCAACATGAGATTAGTCAAATAACATTAGTCAAATAACAGCCTTTAAAACTTACATGATGTACATGCTGTGTGTTACTCTATTCAGTACTAAGATGGACATTTAAGTGTGTTAAAAAATAATGTCATCATTATTGTCATGCTGAAATACTATGTGTGGCTTTGGGTTTCAAGTTTTCTATGTAAAACTGTGTAACTGCTATCTGTTAACATTCTACAGGGATTCAACTACAACCATAATTGATAAGAAGTAATAGGCCTTTGCTTTACTTTATATTTCAAAGGGCTTGATATTTAGATAAAATTATAATAATTAAGCTCACAGCTGAAGGAGAGGTAATCAGATAGACTTCGTAGGAGACTTAGGCATTCAAATAAATTAAAAGAGCCCTGGCCTCAGCTCCAGCTTTAGGATTTCCAGATGTGACTCACTTCTTCAACCTGTTTGTTGATGAACGACAACAGGTTGCTTCAGGGGTCCTAACTTAAATGTTGAGACCCTGGCGAGACTACTTGCCTACTTGTCCAAGACTCTGGACGCAGTATTAAAAGGATGGCCTCCCTGTTTGTGAGCACTCACTGCTGTATCTCTCCTGATCAAGGAAGCAGACAAACTGACTCTGGGATAAAACTTGGCTGTTTAGGTGCCACATTGCTGTTCTTGAGCTCCTCAGCAGTCAGGGACACCACTGGCTCTCAAACAGCTGTGTCACCCAGTACCAAGGACTGCTTGTTGGAAACCCCTGACTAACTTTCCAGCCAGTAAAAGCTCTAAATCCAGTCACCTACCTGTCCACAGAGCTTAGACAACCAGATCATAACTGTCTTGCACTGACTGATGACCTTTCTGTAGCTGGCCCGACTCCAGATAAAACCCTTAACAGATGCTAAGGACACCCTGTTCATGGGTAGAAGTAGCTCCATTAAAAATGGAGAATGTAGGGCTGGCTACACGGTCATTATGACAACAGAGGTGCTCCTCAGCCTCTGCCCCAAATGGGTCTGCCCAACAAACCAAACTCTGGGCACTCACACAGGCCCTCAACTGGGCCAAAGATAAAAAAAAAAATTACAGAGATCCAGCCCTAAATTCATCACTCCAGGATCAAGTCAGCTCATTCCAGTGGCTGCTGGAAGACCTTCCCTGATACATCAAACCCCTTGAAGACATCCCTGGGAAGACAATGCACTCAAGGTCCTGCCCTCATCACTCTGGAAGCTGATGAGTCAATGCATGGTTGAAGATTGATTGGGTACTCTGTACTGGAGCATCCACTCTAAAATTCGCACTGTTATTCTGTTTGGTTTCTGGTCCCCTTGCTTTTGTTAATCTGTACATTTGCCCTGGGATGCTGGGATATAAATAACCCAGAGGACTGGAGAGTTCCCCAAAAGGTTGCTTTTGTCCTTTTTTACATCTATGTAACCACTGGACTGCCCATCCTCAAGTGTCTCTGATTTGGGACTAAAATGACTCTCCTTTGGGTAATGTGTCTAAGCCTGTTAGGAATTTATGGAAAGGGAAGATACTGGGAATTCCCAGTCCATCTGGGTGGTACTCAAAGTCTCCTCAACTGTACTAAGTGGGAAATCCACCAACCTAGTTTGTCCTTGTACTCTGATGCCTGTCCCAACAATGAGATTAATAATTACTACACAGGATGTGATGACCTGAATTAGGAATGGACTTACTGAGCCAGCAATAAGTATGTTTGTCAAGGTTGGCAAGAACCCCCTTTTCACAAACAGGTGGTCAAAATGCTTTTGATGTGTGTAATAACATCTACTTCTGGTACTGTAATGTGTAGAAATGTATCAATATATATTGGCCTGGAAGAGAAAAACAGTGGGGTACATGGTCTGGAGAAACCCTCTTTTCAACAGAAGACCTACCCTCACTTAGAAGAGCTCCCCTCACTCAGACTGCAATAAGGGCACCTGTAATCCCATTCATATCATGTATATAATGCCAGTGACCCTGGAGATCTTTCTTCACTAGCTTGAAACCTGTCACAATTGGCTAATGGGACTCATGCTGTTCTCCAGCAGGTCAGTCCCACTTTGGGAGAAGACTGCCGGCTCTGTGTGCTGCTCACCACCTTCACATACTGAGCTGTAGGATTAACTCCAAATGCATCCTGGTTTCATGTCACTCAGTCCCAGCAATCTTGTTTTAAGCTTCCCCAATTCAAATAATGGGAAGCTCCGCTTTCTCCCTGAGAAACAAGGGTTTCCCAAATGTATTAGCTGACTATGCCTCCATAGCTCAACCCAGCTCCTCACTTTAGGTGAATAACAAAACCTTCTTTGTAGGCTTTAATGGGGTCTACAAAGTGTTTTTCCCATGACACATGAGCCTCTGTGTCATTGCATTCCTGGCCCCAGATCTGAATGTCTACCCCAGTGACTGGAGCTCTCTGGCTCACCCTGAATCCTGCCAGAGACAGGACCTCATGCTCCTGCCCATCCTGGCTGGCGTAGCAATAGCAGATGGCCTAGCCATGGGCAGAATAGCCTTTGGGTTAGGACAGAGCCAATGAACACAACTGTCTAACCAAATAATAGACACTTTGAAAGTATTCAAACTCTCTTGACATCCTCAAGGAACAAATTGATACTTTGGCCACAGTTGTCTTACAAAACAAAAGGGCTTTAGACCTCTTGATAGCCCAACAAGGGGGAACCTGTCTTTTCCTAGAGGAAGAATATTGTTATTATTCTAACAAGTCAGGAATAATCAAGGAAACTTTCCCCAGTTGTGAAAGCACTTCAAACAGAGGGCCAAAAATAGACAGGGCATTTCTTCTTGGTGGGGTTCTCTGAATATTTTCCTTTCATGGGTGGATGGTGGAGACCACTATGAAGCAGACCTGAGCAGGATTTAAATTAATCAATTGGCTTTTTATATTCACTTACGAATCTGTCCAAGGCCTAGGCTCCTTGTCTGGAAATGGTGGACTCATAGTAAGTAAACCTCTGTGAGTCTCTAATCCCTACTAAAACCTACAGTGGTGGATGAAGCTGGAAAGCCTCAACGTATAAGGCAATATCACAGCCAAGGATGTCTGAATCTGATCTCAACTAGACAAAGATTATAGCCTCAGGTATCTCACTCTTGAGTGGATTAATTTAATATCTTACTTGGAGAAGTGACTCACTTGAGTGATTCTGCCCTTCTTAAGTACTCTCCTTCCTATTTCTGATAACCAAATAAATATGAGCCACCCAGAGCACAGCTTGGTCTTAGCCCTGAGAGAATCTTGAATTCTGTGAGAGGGGTTTGATCCTCCAGAAGTGCTTAAATCATTCCATGTGCCTCTCTTTATTTAACCTGCGTTTACACTCATTCAGGAGATTGCAGACCTGATCAGCCTCCAATAACTAAGTGATGTTATTAACCCAATAGGTGGAGCCTTATTTGGGCCTTTAATGGCCTTACTGATGGCCCGCCTTCTAGACCCCTGTGTGATTCACATCCTAACCCGATTTTGTCTGAGTGTTTTGAGGCCATACATCACCAATTCTTCCTAAGGACCACCCCCTCCTATCAACTTCTTAAAGCTGAGGAAGAAGAATCTTCCTTATAAAAAATAGGGAGAATGTAGTAGAAGAATTTTAAAATTATAGCTTTATAGTTGGGCTGTCAGACTCAGCCAGCCTTGACTGACTACCTAGCTACAACCCAGAGATAATTTGACTCATCTCTATCAGACAGTCTATACAATAGCCTCTAAACATGCCCTGTTTTGCTAGCTTGTTTCCAGGACTAGCTATTCGAGACTTGGGAAAGAGGTATATGGCTCTCAGACTTTCTGAGAGTTTCCCATCATCCCAGAGGGATAAAAATCAAGAAAGAGAAAATGGATCTTTTTAAAACATCCACTGGAATAGCGAAAGAGAATGACAGATTTCCTAGGTCCTAGGGTTTCAATCTGGGAAGATGTACTTTTTAAAAGTATTGCAGGAAAATACTCATATTGTAAAACTCATCGTCTTAGCCATTTCTAAGAATGCAGCTCAGTGGCAGAGTACACTCTCCATGTTCTGTCACGCCATCTATCTCTAGGACTTTTCATCTTCCCGAACTGACTCTGTCCCCACCAACACTGACCCCTCATGTCCCTCCCCAGTTCCTGTGCTCATCATAGAGTCAACTTCTCTGAGGGTTTCATGCAAGTGAAATTGTGCTGTGTTTATCCTTCTATGTGTGCCATATTTCACCAACTGTAATGTCTTCAAGGTTCATCCATGTCATAGTATGTGACAAATTTCCTTCCTTTTTAGGGCTCAGTTATATTCCTTTATAAAACATTTATTTTAATTTATTTGCTGTACTGGGGATTGAACCCAGAGCCCAGTATGCTACATCCTCAGCCCTTTTTCTAATTTTTGTTTTGAAACAAGATCTCATTGTCAAGTTGTTCAGGTTGGCCTTGAATTTATAATCCTCCTGCCTTAGCTTCCCAGAGTGCCGTGATTTCAGGCATGCACCACCATGCCCTGATCTATCACATATGTATATACCATATTTTGTTTATCCATTGATCTGAGAATGGACACTTGTGTTGCTTCCCCCTGTGGCTATTAAAGCTACTGTGAGCAAATATCTGCTGGAGACCTGCTTCCATTCCATTAGAGGTATGTCCAGAAGTAGAATTTCTGTATCATACAACCATTCTGTATTAATTTTCTGAGGAGTTCCTGTACTATTTTCCACAGTAGCTGCACCACTTGACATTCTTAATAGTGTATACAAGGATTTCAATTTCTTCATTTTTCCTCCTTTCTTTTTTAAATTAATTAATTAATGTTGTACTGGGGAGTAAACCGAGAGCCTTCTCTCTGAACTATAACCCCAGCCATTTACCTATTTATTGATACTATTTTGCCCAGGGTGGACCTGAACTTGTGATTCTCTTGCCTCAGCTTCTCTGAGTGCTGGGATTAGAAGTATGTTCTACTATGCCTAGCCAAAACATTTTTAGGAAATCCAATTTGTGAACTTGCTTGTACTTCTGGTATCATATTCAAGAAATTATTTCCATACTCAATGTCCCTCTGTTTCTTTTCTGTAAGAGTTTAACTCTTATGTTTTAGTCTTTTATGCTTCTTTTATTTTTATTTATTTACTTATTTATTGAGGCAATGCCCAGGATTGAAGACTAGAGTTTATGTATACTAGACAAGTGCTCTAACACTGAGATTCATACTAGTCCTTAAAAAAATTTTAGTTTAAGATAGGGTCTTGATAAATTGCCCAGGCCAGCCTCAAATTTCCAACCCCTTACCCGGCCTCATGAGCAGCTGGGATCACAGGCATGCACCCCTATGTCTGGCCTCTGATCCACTTTCAGTAATGTTTTCATGATGTAAGATATGAGTTCAACTCCATTCTTTTGTACATGGATATCCAGTTTGGGAAAAATACACTTTATGCTAAAGAAAATCAAGCTTGCTTTATAAGAAAAATTCACACAAGGCCACATCAGCCCACCTGAGGGCCTGACTCCTAATGACCACAGGATGGTCTGTGATCCCCAGGGCACTCTACAATCTCAGAATGGTCATCCATGGATAGAACAGAATGGCTGATGGAAGGCAGCAGCAGGGACCATGAGCAGCAGAAACTGCAGCTTATAAACTGCCTGTCTTTTCTGCTGGTCCACAGGGCAGGTAGAGAAAAGAATGCCCCCCTCCATGCTGGGTCTTCAGCTACTACTGGGCACCCTGTGCCTGGCCTGTGCTTTGACTTCAATTTCATGCATAAAGTGAGTAACAATATTTACCTCAGATGCAGAATGAATGAAAGTATGGAAAATAGTATTACTTCCTCCTCCAATAATGACATTTAGGCATCGCTCTTCTTGGGAAATCTTTCCTACTTGCTCAGATAAACTGTTCTTTATCTGTTTCCCAGTTGTGTGCTGTTCACACCTCCAAATGTGCCTGGGAAAATTGTAGCACTTAGGGACACCCAATTGAGGTGAGACAGAAGAAATAAAGATAGGTAGAAAGGAGACAGGGAAATCATAATTTAAAAGTTGTGCTTTTAAGAAAACTACAACTTTAGGACACCATTAAAGTTGCCCAAGGTTCTCCATATCTGTATCCCCTAGGGCTTTTTATGCTTCTTTTCTTCCAGGTCCATTAGTCACAAATTTGTTAAAGATACTTTAAACCCATACATTAAGTTGATAAGGAAAAAGGCAGAAACCTACCCTACCATAGAAGAACAGATTCAGAGGCTTCAAAGAATGCTTTTATGTAAAACATCTTAGATCATCTATCTTAACAAAACAAAACAACTGGCCCATACCTTTCTCATATAAAATGAGCCATTGTCTTTCTGCCTGTGGGTGAGCCATACTATTTTCCTGTAAGCCAAGTCCAAACTCTATAGATTCACATATTTCACAGATTTCCATTCCTCAAAACACGACTATCACTGGCTCCTAACTACAGAGTATTGCCTCCCACCCCTGTGTGCCTTTTCCAGTGCTTTGGATTGAACCAGGGGCTCCAGTGTGCTAGGCAAGGGCTCAGACACTGAGATGAACTCAGCCCATGCACGTCTCTGTCTCTGTCTCTGTCTCTGTCTCTGTCTCTGTCTCTCCCTCTCTCTCCCTCTCTCTCTCTCTCTCTCTCTCTCTCTCTCTCTCTCGAGGATCTACACTTTGCTTCTTTGAGAGTGTACTTTAGATTTGTACTCTAATAATAGTGTACTCTAATAAACCTCCTTGTGCCTTTCATTGATGTATCCTGAAAATATTTTTCTGTGATGGAAGTCTCAGACCTGCAACCTGCTCTGTGGATGGGGTGAGTCGTGGTTCCCTGTCTTCACTTTAGGGACCTCTTTGGACCCTGTCTGATGATAGCCCCGGCAAGTTTCAGTCTCTGTTGTCTCTCACAAGCACCACCAGCCTGACACCAGGTTCCACACTGCTCTGGTGCTCTAAGGTGTCCATGGTGAGCACAGGTGCTGTATACCATTTGGTAAGTGAGCTCCAGAAATCCTTGAGAGTGGCACTGATGGGCTGTTTTAACCTCGCGGATCTTGATCCCCTCACTGCCAGTGACTGTCACCATCCCCAGTCCAACCTTTCTCTTTAAAGGAGTCTGTGGAGAGATAGGAAGAGCGATGGGGAGAAAAGTTTGCAGCTCTCTACAGAAGACACTGGACAATGAGAGATAGGGAATCTAAGCCTGTGGTATTTCTGTTCAAACATACTTCAGTTTCAAGGACCCAATCACCTATTTCAGAGGCAAAATGAAGGCCCTCATCACCCCTGCAATGGCCTCACTTCCAGAATCTTCCTTTGAAATGTCTGGTGGCCTCAAAGGGTTCCTATGCTGCTGGTTTGTTCCTTTGGTGTCTCCTATGGCCCAGCTTCACACCACCTCAAGCCTGAGCACTGCTTCCCTCTGTCCCTAGGTCAGAGAGCAATCTTGGTCACCTCTGTGAACCCCTCACTGCTCTCTTCAGGAATCTGTTAGGCTTCCTGAGGGGTGGTACTGATGTAGGAGATAGGGCGTGGCAAAGCTGGATAGGGAAAATGAGCAGGACTTGACCCTTATAAGATTCCAGGTAGGCCAAAAAATTCTTAGGACCCCATATGTAGAACTTCTCTTGAGCACCCACAAGATGTGGATGGCATAAAAGAAGAGCAGCCATTATGGAAAGCCACTATCATGGGCAAGTTTGCACAGCAGCCCACACCTCATTTCTCAGATGAACCATGTATCTTTACCTTTGCTTTTACCTTCTTTTTCTCTTTGTTCAGCCCAAGTTTTCTCTGCAAAGCTGGTTTCTTCCATATCTTTACCTGGCACTTTTCAAATAAATGTTTGGCACCATTTCTGGATTGTCTGGACAATTCTTTGTTCAAGGCAAAAGAATCTGGAACACTTTTGATTGTTGAGACAGTTCTGAGCAAACTACCCTACAAGGTTCCAAGTCATTTCTATGAGAGTCAGCTGAGGAGAGATACTGCTGTGTACTCAGATCTGCTAAATCTCTGTGTTGAGGCCTGGATTCTTTGCATTCACAGCTGATAGGGCTATTGGGAACATCAGATGCCAGTTGGTCCTGCTCAGACTGGTCTAGAGGCTGGAACTGCAGGCTCGTAAGGCAGACCAGTTGGCCCTGGGAGCCTCTACTTCAGAGCAGAGAGGCACAAGCAGATACACTCAGAGGATTTTAAATTTTCTGCATTGATAAGTCAAGACTCCCGCAGCTCAGGCTGTTCCCTATCCTGTTACATTGTCAGAATCCACAGAACCTAATCCCACGGAGTATATGTTCATTAGTTAGAGTTTTAGCTGGCACTAGTTGCCAACAGGCTCTGACTAGATCCAGCTCTAAGGTGCTCACCGGCTCTCCAATGTTCCAAGGCAGCAGGTGTCAGATGTACCTTATGACTGTGAACTGAGTGCACTCTGCCTCCAAACAAGGGATGAGGTGCCATTCAGCTAAGGAGCAGCCTCATGCCCTCAAGGCGTCTGGAAAGCTGCTTGTTCAGTCTCTTCACCCTGCCCTCAGGCACCTATCTCCTGCACCAGCGGGCAGATGTGGGTCCTGCCATGACTGCTGTAACTGATGTGAAAATGCAAAGGAAGTTTCCTCCAGAAGGAAGGACACAAGGAAGGAAGGAGCTGAAGGAGGGAGTCAGGGTAGGCTGTGCCACTGGTTCGTACCTGTGGGCTGAAGACCCACTCGAAGCCCTGCCTATGTACAGGCTCTGGGCATCAGGTCCAACCACTGCCCATCCTCAGTACATTCCCCCAAGAGTCTCGAGGGGCTGAAGCCAGTCTAGCTGCTGTAGCAGTCTTGTCTCTCTCCTGAATCATTTCACCTCTTCTTTTTTTTTTAAATTTTTTAAAATTTTTAAAGTATAAAGGAAAAAGAAGAATATCAACACAAAAGAGGAAAATATTAACAAAGAGACACAAAGCAGCACAATAACAGTACAATCAAAATTGAATTATAGACAAAGCAACAGGGAACTCACAATGGTTGTTGCATTACCTATTGATAACTTCAAAGTGTGGCTCAGGAAAACACATATAGACATACAAGATTGATCAAATAACCAGTCATCAACTATTCCTTACCATTAAGTGACATAAGCCAATAGTGGAACCATGTTAGCCATCCTGCACACATGGACCTACATACATACATACATATTTGCCTCTTTCTTCCTTTTCTCCTTTCCCTCATCCCATCTGTTCTTTACTTTTGAGCAGATTTTCTTCATAGCTCTTAGTTTATATTCCCACCCTCAGGTTCTTACACCAGTGACACAATATGTCACTTTCATATGTACCTCTGATTTATTTCACTTATGAGTATGGTGTCTAATTGTGACCATTTGCCTACAAAAGCCCCAAATCTGTCCCTCCTTATAGCTGAGTAATATTCCATTATATAAACATGCCACAGTTTTTTAATCCAGTCCTCTGTGGATGGACATTTGGGCTGCTTCCACAATTTAGCTATTACAAATTGTACTGCTATAAACATGGGTGCACATATATCATGGTGATATGACGTTTTTAGATCTTCTGGGAAAACGCCCAGAAGGGGAATAGCTGGTTTGAATGGAACCTCTAGACCTAGTTTGCTGAGAAATCTCCAAACTGCTCTCCACAGTGGTTGCTCCAGTCTGCAATCCCACCAGCAGTGCAGTAGAGTCCCTATTTCTCCACAGTCTTGCCAGCATTTGTTATTGGATGATTTCTTAATACTGGCCAATCTTACTGTGGTGAGATGAAATCTCAATGTTGTTTTTATTTGCATTTCTCAAATGACTAAAGATGTAGAACATTTTCTCATATATTTATTTGCCATTTGTATTTCTTTATCTGAGAAATGTGTATTCACCCTCTTCTCTCCTTAAGTTGGTTTGACTGAGTCCAGGTCTGTGAAACTGTGTGCTTCTAACAGAAATACCCCAGGCTTAGACTCCCTGTCTCTTATGGTCCAGTGTCTTCTGTGGGCTGCTGCTAACTTTGTTCCCCATCCATCCTCCCACCTCCTCACAGCCACCCTCAAAGAGAAATCAGCCATGTCTAAGAGGATCTCTCACATCAGTCTACTGCGGGGAGGGACTGGGGCCCTATACCTGGCCCTTGTGCTTCTTGGTCAACTTCCAAAATTTCTGTCTAGCTTCTAGAGCTAGTGTTTCCACTAGTGTTTGTAGGTCCTGTTGGAGAAAAAAAGTGAAAAGCACAAAAAAGGACACAGAAAATGACAAAATAGCCTCACTATAAAAGTCATAATTTTAATAGTGTCATTGAGATATACAATTCACTCATTTAAAGTACACAATTCAGTTCATAGCTGGTCATGGTAGCACACACCTGTATTCCCAGCACTCAGGAGGCTGAAGCAGAAGGATTATGGAGAATTTGAGATCAGGTTGGGCTCCATCGTATAGATACATCATATTTGGATGGACATTTGACTTGTGTCATCTTTATTGTTAGTAACAATGCTATATAAAGTGGTGTAGGAATCTTTGTGTCATTTATGAATTTGTGTCATTTTTCTTGGATATATATTCAGGAGCACAGTGGCTCGGTCATGTAATTCTGTTTACCTGAGAGACCCACCAGACTGCTTTCCATAGCGGTGGCGCGTGGCCTCACATTCCCATCAGCTGGGGATTCACATCCTCTCACTTACCTTAGCCCCTGCCCCCTAGTGGGTGTGACGCGAGATCTCCTCTGTTTCCTGTTGACTAATGTTGCCGGGAGTCTTTGTGTGGTCGTGTTTTATCCAAGCACAAGTAGAGCAGCCTGGGAATCTGTGTGCCGGCACCTGAGAGGATCTGCGGTCACTGGGGTAACCCGGATAATGGCAGCCCTGCTCCCTCTCCAGCTTGAGCGTGGGAGATGTAGACATGCGAAACGTCCTAGGAGCGCGGTGCTGGGAGAGGATCCACAGGCGGCCCAGCTGGCAGAACTCTGGCCTGAAAAGAGGGGCACGGGAGCAGCAGCCAAGCCCTCTGTGAAACCAGAACGGGAGATGTTCACTGGGAATCGGTTCCCTGTAACCATCCTTAATCTGGAACCGGCGTCACAGGAATGGCAGGGACCGTAGAGGAGACAGACTTGATGATCCAGTGCCACCTGCGTGTCTAGGCTCTGTGGGGCAGTTGGGTGGAGCCTTCCTTGAAACTCATTAAGAGGTGACACACCATGTTTTAGAAAGACGCCATACGCAGACAGAGGTACCGCGCGGCTGGGGAGGAGGGCGCTCTGGGCGAGACGCGGTTTCGCGTGGTGCCCCGCGCCACAGGAACAGCAGCAAACCTTCCCCCACGGAGCCCTCCCTGCGCCCCACCTGCACCGGGAGAGCCCAGGCGAACCAGACCGGCGGCTGCAGGTCCGGCCCGCGCCCCGCCCCCTCCCGGTCCGCCTAATCCTCCCGTAGGCCCGGAGGCCTCCCAGTCCGCGGGACCGACGACCTCGCGACGCAGGCCCGGGGCAGATGGACACCCGCGTACCCGAAGCCTCCCACGGGGAGGAGCTGCGGGACAAGGTGAGTGGTCTGCCCACCCGCCGCCCCGCAGCCCTGGGCCCAGGCCCGGGGATCCTGGGCCTGAGGTCGGTCGGTAGTGGGGCCTGCGGAGGGCTGGGGGCACCCAGTGCAGCCCCTGGAATTAGCCGCCTTCTCAACCTGCCAACCCTGCTGTAGCTCAGCACCCCGCAAAGCCCCTCCCGTCCACCTCCCCGTCACCCCTCTCCCTGTCACCCCACTCCCCGTGCCCAAGCCCCTCCCATCTTCGAGATTGGCCCGCCCTAGTGTCCTTCCCAACATCCCCCCCAGCCCCGCCCCGACTTCCCCTGTCCGGTCCTGCCCTCCTCTCGTCCCTTTCTGCTCCGCACCCAAGACCCGGCCCGCCCACGCGTGGGTGAGTTCGGACCGCAGATGGACTCTCCAAGCACAACTGTTGCTTTCCTATTTGCCAAAGCAAGTTCCAGTCGCAGAACACAGGTTGATAAATGTAACCTGTCACAAAGAGTGTGCTAGCTGTACATAATCTACATTTTCCTGGCAAGTTAGATATCCCCGGATTAAAGCAGCCGCCTAGGGTTAAAGCAATTGGGTTGCATGCGCGGTAGGAGGAGCACTTGGCATCCTGGGAACTGATGCTCCCCTCTCAAGATGGACACCAAGGGGAGAGGGAGACTCAGGTCGAACATGGGTAGATTTCAGTGTGTAATTATAACACAGCATACAAATACGGAACGCTTGCACTTGTAGTATCAATATTTCTTTGTGACCTGGTAAACAATGCCAACTGGAACACCAATACCAGCTAATAAACACCCCGAGGTTAAAGGAAGGAACATAGCCATAGCAACATTTCTGCACAACTCAGCGAACAAGGGAAGTTGAAATTCCAATGCCAAGACCAGCTAATGAACGCTGAAATGATAAAGAGGGGAACATGCTCACTCTGGGTAAGCCATAAAGGACTTTTGTTCCTCTGTAGAATTACCGAGGGACTGAAGCGACTGAGATTTTTTTCTTGTATTGTGGTCCAGATCTCTGGTTCCAACTTCCACATCTGAGTCTGAGGTGTGTAATCATTCTGAAAGGGTTGCATGGTCTGAGGAAGTTTAAAGCCTGCTTATGAAGCAGTTTTACATGGCCAGCTTGTTGCAGCACTTGGTACCTCCGTCAAAAAGTAACACACCATGTATGATGAGTTACTGCATAAGATCTGTAATGTCCTACACCAATAGTAAATATTCTATTCAGTTGCCTTATGGGTCAATTTTTCAGGCAGAAAATTTACTTCAAGAACTTCAAGAACATTTTCAAGCTCTTACTGCAACATTAAACCGCAGAAATATCCTTTTTCTATCTTTAGTAAATACTCTAATGCTTTTATATTATCAAATCACCATGGGATATCTTTTTGTCCTGTGCCATTAGGGGATAATTGTTTACTTAGGATTTCTCAGTGTTTACATTTCTACTTTGATGTGGCGTTCTGATGCATTAATTATCGTTTACCTCTAGCAGAAGGCTTTACTTCCTGCTTGACTAGCAACACAGAATATTTGAATGGCAAGTGCAAGGTTCAAGAAGCACAATTGTACAACACTTGTCTCTGGGCTTTCTCTCAAGGGCCTGTATGGCCTGGCCCACACCACAGACTCTTATGGGCAATCAGGAACCTCAGAGAATAGTATTGAAGGTCTCCAGCATAGGACCCTACTCAAGGGTCTGTTGACCATTATTTTGACTTCAGCAGCTCACTGTTTTGTCTCAAAATTTAAAACTTAGCTTCTAGTTTGAGCAAATTCATGTAAGGATAATGTGTATCCTATGACTTGTCCAATTTGAGCTCACTTTGTACAATTAAATGCATTTCTTAAAAAGTCATGCAAAATATTTGCACCTGGAACCACTTATTTGAAAATGAGTTCATACAGGACAAAAATGATTCTCAAACTTGATAAAATTAAACCATAGGGAAGTTGATTTTAAAAAGTTAATCTCCATTGTATTTATACTCAGAGTTTGGATATGACATACCAAAGTCACATCCCCAAGTCCGTATCCAAGTAAGATGAGCCAAGTTTTCAAAACTGAGCTCACAGCTTACAGATTAAAAGTACACACTAAGAAAAACTCAAGGGAGGTAGCAAATTCGCATTGACATTAGACTTTGATTCCTTGATTTTAAAAGTTGCTTCTGTCATAGCACATTCATGCATACCTGTGTTGAGCAGGTGCAATCTGAAGCAAGATCTTTGAGAGCATGTCAGGCTGGCTACTCCATACTCCAGTTCCACACATACAGTTCTCCTTAACATTGTACCAGAAGAAATGGGAAATCGTATCGAGGACTTACAGAAGAATGTGAATGACCTAATGGCGCAAGCTGGGATTGAAAATTGTTTTATGAAACAGATGGTAAGATCATTATTAGGAAACTCTGCTTTCAACTTGAAAAATGCAATCCCACAGTGGTTTACTATGTGAATTACTATTACTTAACTACACGAAAAGCCCTTGGAAATAATAATAGTATTTCCAAATGCTCTTTTTAAAAATACACTAACTGATATGCTTTTTGTCATAATTCCTTTAAAAGTGCACTTTTTTTTTGTCTTTTTGAGACAGGGTCTCACTATGCAGTTCAGGATGGTCTTGAACTCACTTTGTAGCCCAGGCTGGCCTTGAACTCACAAGAAGATGCTCCTGCCTCAGCCTCCCAAGTGTTGGGATTACAGGCGTGAGCCACCACACCTGGAAAAAGTGCACATTTTAAATGAAAAACTCATTTTGGTTTTTTCCCCCTCAGTACACCATAAATCAACTTTGGGGGAGTTGGGAGTCTTGAAGGAATTTCTCTGCCTTGTTATGTTTCTACAGTTGCTTTTTTTGGTTTGGTTGGTTTGGTTTGTTTTGTGCTGAGGTTTGCAGGCACTTATAGTGGCAAGACTTTGTTGCTGCTGTGGAGACCTCTTTAGTTAGTGTGTACTTTTGAGTGATTCACTTTGGGCTTGGTTTGTATGGTTAATGACACAAAGACCATCTAGATAATGGCATACAGAGAAAACCAATTAATATGAAGAACTATATTACACTAGCAATAACAAATTAGCAACAATAATAGCATCAAACTTGATATTGACCTACCATAAGAGCCAATAATATATCACCCTGAACCACTGAAAAGAGACCTGTAATTATAGTAGAAGCACTAAGACAAACAAAATATTGACAGACAGTAAATATCTACTAAAGACAACAGCTATGCTTCCACTAAGAATAGAAAAGAACTCAAAGTAATAGCAAAGAGTTAACTATCTAAATATAAGTAAAACTTATTGGCTATAGTAGTAAAGATAGAGGGGTGAGGAATGGGAGAATGAAAGAAGAAACATTCAAATAATTAAGCAATGGAAGATGAGAAAGAGGAGAGAAAAGTGAGATACAGGATACTATTAAGGAGTAAAAGGACATTAATAAAATTAGATAAAAGTGACAGAGAAGAACAAACCAGAAAAAGATGAAAAAAGAAAAATGTTAAAAGGAAAAATGAAAGAAAAAGAGAAAAAAAAAGAGAAGGGAAAATCTCCTATAGCCTCCCAAACCAGTAAAGAAGCAAGAGAGGTTTCTTTTCAGGATCTACAGCTTTGGAATCCAGCAAGTCACAGTTTTCTGCACCGAGGGTTGTGGCCTGTGGTTTGGTGAGGTGCCACCTACCCCCTGTCAAAGGCCTTTCTCTCTTTCATCCCAGACTGTGGTAACCATGCCCTCTAGGCATGTCTTTTTTCACAATGGCAGATGGAGAAAACAGTCAAACTGCAGATCTGTGTAGGATGTAGGCAGTAGGGTGAGGGTTCAAGTAGATGACTGTACTCAATACCCGC
This sequence comes from Dinomys branickii, assembly GCA_004027595.1. NCBI lineage: Eukaryota > Metazoa > Chordata > Mammalia > Rodentia > Dinomyidae > Dinomys > Dinomys branickii. The sequence goes on along the minus strand of PVLD010007674.1, from coordinate 46,484 downwards.
ACTTTCAGACCCAACCACCTGAGAGCCGCACACAGAAATCCAAGAGTTTGAAACTAACCTGGGTAACATTGTGAGACCTTTTTCAAAAAATGAAACAAAACAAAAATAAAGTTTTGACTGTAGGGATAAAAATACAGCTTTACCTACTAAGGTTCTATCAGCTGTGACCCCCTGCCCAGAAGCCTCCGTCCTCTCCAGGCCCTGTGGACTCCAAGCCCTCTCCCCTCTCAACATCAGAAGCCCAAACAGCAAGCAAGAGCATGTGGCCAGGTTGGGCATTGCTACAGCAGCCATCTGCCTGCTTGAACTGCTTAGACTTTAGCTGGCTGTTCTAAATTAGTTCACAAACCCACTAATGTTGCACATCAAACTTGTCAAAACTTTGGGTTTTTTTTGATATACACAGCCATTGAATATAGGCAGAAGGTCAGCTATCTCGATGTTTATTTAAAAGCTAATAAGGCCTTTTAAATTAAAAAAAGATGTAGTTTAAATCCGCTTGGATCACTCTCTTCCTAATGACACAAGCTTATGCTGTGGGTTTCAGTGGATTCTGTAAACCATACGATTGTGTGCCTATGGAGAAGGCAGCCACGACTCATAGATTGGACATTTTATCTGTCACCCTTCATTTATGCAGTGTCTGTGATGCTTTTTCTGCATGTATTTAGAATGTAGACAGACAGCATGTTGCTGAGAATCATCTGTCCCAGTAGAACCCTATCGCAGGCACATTTGTGATGGTTAGCGATGGTGACAGTGATCAGTTCCATGATCACAATCCATTGTCTGCAGAGAGAGTGTTGGTTGGTTGGTTCATATTTCTGAGTCCACACTGACTTCCATCTAACTAGAAGGAATATTTTATCATTTATGCTTTTGTGTATACTGAATTTTGCTTGTATAAAAATGTTTTAATAATTACAGGAAATTGAGGTACTTTATTGAAAACTGTATTTGGGTTTAATCAACTATACATTAATTAGTATACTATATAAGTCAACTAACCTCTTTGAAAGATTTTTTTCCTACAGACTGAAGATATTATCATTTGAAACTGATAAAAACTATACTTTTTGAGTAATAGTCTATGTAACATGAATTCTGATTTTTAAGTATGTATGTGTGTATATGTATGCCTGGGATCAAACTCAGGGCCCCAGCATGTTAGGCAAGTGCTCTACCACTGAATTATACTCCTAGGCCACTAAAATTCAGTTTAACAAATAAAAGAATAAAGAGATGAAATAAAAATATAATTCAGCTGGGCATGGTGGCACATATCTGTAATCCTAGCACTCAGGAGACTGAGGCAGGAGGACTGCTGCAAATTTAAGGCCAACCAAGGCTGCATAGTGAGTTCAAGACTGGCCTGAGCTATACTGCAAGACCCTGTCTCAAAAAGACAAAACACCCCAAAACAAAGACTATAATTTAGAAGGTGATTAATTACTTATCAAAGATAGTAAGATATTTGTAAACAATGGCAAAAGATTTTGTGCATAATACTTCTAAGTCATGGAAGAAAAACATAGATATTAGTTATTCTTTTTTCCAAATTGAAATCATATGTAGAACTTTTCTCCTTTAGTACTAGACATTGAACCCAGGACTTCATCCATGCTAGGCAAGTCCTCTACCACTGACTACATCCCATCCCATATGTAAATATTTGTAAAAGGTCACAAACAGCTGGGCTTGGTAGCACACACTTGTAATTTCAGAACTCTGGGAACCTAAGGCAAGAGGATTGAAAGTTCAAGCCCAGCTGAGCAACTTAGTAATTTAGCAAAACCCTGTCTAAAAAAAAGAATCACAAGCAGTTTTTGGAAATTGTTTTTAAATATCTGCATTCCAACTCTCTCCTTCATTGCTCACATCTTGAAAAGACCAGCAACGTGTAATACGACCAGTCCAGTCATTGAAGAAGGCCCCTAAAGTCCAGCTAAATCAAACCAACTGGAATGAAAAAGCAGGTATCTGTAAGACTCTGAGACTTTGCTTCCAAGAAAACCAGGATGCAACCCTGGAGGCTAATGCTTTTTCTCCCAAAGAGAGCTGTCCTGACTCCTTAGATCACCTCACTCCACAGTACCCTACAGAAGTAATTAATGAAGAAAAGCAGGAAGATTTAATTTGAGCTTATTTTGTCAGTTATACAAAGCACTTTCAAATAGTTATTCAGCTTGCCTCTCTCCAAGGCAAAGTAAAATATAGCTGTTATCTAAAAAAGGGGGGAAGAAGAATAGGGGAAGGGGAAATAAAAACAAATGAAGATATGCTAGGTACATGTACCAGCTCCCCACAATGAATGTAATCATTATGTACTGCACATGTGTACTAATAAAATAAAAATTTGAAAAAAAGACTCATAGTTTCTCATTTAAAAAACATGACTTTTGTGTATTATAAGTCAAAACCATCTATAATTCTAATACCAATTAGCCACCGAATTGTTGACATTTATCACAAGCATACTTTTACATACTGTAGTTGATCACATGGCCTATAATCTAATATCTCATTCTCTTTTCATAGCATAGCAATTTTTCCGATTTGAAAATTTCACTTACACTTTTTCTACAGCTACCTACTATTCCAGGATATAGCTATAGTAATCTAAACAATTGAAGGTTTAACTATCACTTGGACACTATGACAATTCCCTACTTGCATGCTATTATAAATAATGCCATGAGTGATTATCCACAAATTTTTTGCACATTTCATGAAGTCAGAAGAGTGGCTAAAGCCATGTATTCAGCTAACTGCACCCAAGAGAGGTACACTTGAAGTTGCCCAGGCTGTGAGCATCTCTTTTTAATCTTGTGTCTTAATTGTATCTTTTAAGTTCAGTATTCTTGGTATTTTGAAATCATTATAGTGCCTTTCAAAGCATCTTTGTCATAATTGCAATTTTATCAGAAACCACAGTGGATATGTGCACTGAAGTAAGTCACAGATTTAAATCCTTATCAGTAACACACAACAGTTTATAAACAAAGTAATCTAAAGAGATGAGGAAAGTAAAAAAAAGAAAACTTCAATTAGCTACTAACTAAAATAAAAACTTTGAGATTGTCAAAATTTTCTTATTTCTAAATGAAATTCAAAGTCAGTCCTTTATAAACTTTAACATCTCAATCATTCACTGAAACCACAAGTATCTACATTTAAGGAAATCATTTGGGATTAAATAATACCTAATAGTATCTGTTTCATTATCTTTTTACGATCATCAACCACCCATTTCTATCACCTCTTACCTCTATTTAGAAGGCATTGGGAGTGCTCCTGAAGGAAAAGGAGAGGTATATATATATTTTTAAAGACAGGGTCTTGCTATGCAACTGAGGCTGGCCTTGAGCTCACTTTGTAGCTCAGGCTGGTCTCAAACTCACAACAATCCTCCTGCCTCAACCTCCTCATGGCTGGGATTACAGGCATGCTCTACCACACCTGGTGAGGCACACATATTTACACATGTTACATGCTTACTGATATTGTAGACAGCTAAGTTAGGTAGAAATATGGACAGTCAGGGCTGGGCCTTCAAAGAAGTCAATGCAGAAGATGAGCACACACCATAGCTGTGGCTGGTGGTACATCTAGTGGAGGCCAGGCCTCAGGATAAAGATGAAATGACCAGGCCCACATAGCTTACTGAGGGATAAGCAATAAATTGAAGATTATACTTGCCCAGTTCAATAAAGTCTAGGTAGATGTCAGTAGGTGACCATGACCTCCTGATTCATCCCTTCCTAAAAAAGTCTTTGTTCTTTCCATGTACCCTTGCTATGTAACCTACTTCCCCATCGGATCAATATTACCTAAGTGGCTATACTTGTAATCTTATTAGGTGATCATAGTTTTGACCCATGTTGTGCCCACCTGATGATTTTGTGTCCACCGCATGATTTTGCTCTATAAAACTTCCTTTGAGAAGTGAGGCCTGTGGAAACCCACTTTTGGGTCTTCTCCTGTCTCTTAGGAACTCTCTCAATAAATTTTTCTTACTCTTTTTTTTTATTTTAAAGACAAAAGAATGGAAACATATCAACAATCAAACAGACATAAACCAGAATAACACAAAAACAATAAAGGAAATATAAAATTATAGAGAAGATAGTAGGGAATAAACCATGGTTGCTGTATTACATAATGTTATCTTTGCATTTGTTACTCAGTTGTACAAATAAAGGCACATACAATTAATAAACAGTTTTCTCCTCCCTCATCTCCATTTTTCTCCTACCCAGACAGCTGTATTCCCTCTGATAACTGTACTTTTTGGTTTCATTCATTGCCCTGGGCTCTCACATTGGGAAGACACATGGCTGCTTCAAATTATGCTACACCAAATATGGGTGCACACAAATTACTATGGCACTTGGTGGAAAAACACCCAGCCTCAATGACAATACACAGACAGGGGCCCAGGCACACTATGATCAGCACCCCACTGACAAGCCCTCAAGGCCCCTGGGGATCCAGTTGGGTCCATGGGGTTGCCCTCGTGTACTGCCAGGCTCTGCTCTGTCACTGGGTGCCCGGGGGCCCAGTCAAGTCTGCAGGGTCACCCCTGTAGATTACCAGGCTCTGCGCCCAGGGGCCTGGTCCAGGTCTTCAGGATTTTCATGTAACCTGTGGGGAAGTCCCCTCCCCCAACAGCCTGCTGAGCTTCCTGTCAAAGCACCTGGAGTCCCCTCATAGGCCACCAGTGTCTGCCTGCAGGCTGCCTATGACTCTTTGGAGGCTATCCCCACCCAGCTAGAGGACCAAGTCTGCATCCTACTTCGAGGTCTTTGCCTCCTCCCACCTCATTCTCCAGTGCTGCCACTCCCCGCCCCTTACACTGCAGGTCATTGGGCACACTTCTGATGCTGGGCACAAGTGGTGTGAGGTCTCCCCCACCTGTGCTCACTGAAGTAGTCCAGGGTGTGTACTAAGTTTAGTTGTTCTAGGAGACAATTGGAGGAGTTTCTCAGGTATTCTGTGTAGAGTATGTTGTCATCTCTTGGTCTCCAGGACTGCTGCTTTTTGTATAATTTGTCACTATGGGTTCATACAAGGTTCATATATGCAAGTGGTATGAAGTCCATCTTGGTGCTCATATTAGCATTTTAGAGTGGGTCCTGAAGCCCGTGGACTCAGCCCATTGCTGTCAGGAACACCTGCTGGGCGTGAGGTGTGCCAAGTCTCAAGGTGTTCACAGAGGGAGTTCAGGGTGGGAGCTGGAGCCCGGTACCTCAGCTCGTGTTTCCTGCTTGGTGTTGGAGTGAGAAGGGTGCAGGGCCATCTGGCCCACTTCCATCTACACCTCACTCTTACTGTTGTGCTCCAGTTCCCATTTGTTCATTGGCTAGATCCTCAAGAATTGCCATGGCCCTAGAGTTGCTGCCACTGCTCGCTGCTGATAGTTGCTCTCACAGGGGAGAGGGAGCAGGCCACAGACTCAGGGCAGGGGCAGAGCTGGGTGTGGTGGGCTGTGTACTGGTTGCTTTGTCTCTACCTTGCCTCAGGGTGCTGATTAGAACTGATCACAGCAGAGTGGTCATTCTGCTTTAGTGGCTGTTGTACCTTTTCATCATCAAACTGAATTCGACAACACCTCCCAACTGCCACTGCTTCTTTTCCAGGCTGCACTTTCTCCGCTCCATTTTTGGCCCAGCTCTCGGGATTCTGCTCTCCTCTGGCTGATTTGGGAGGCTCCCACAAGCACGGGCTTCCAAAGTTGAAGCTACGAGTGTGGGAATGAGGGAGCAGTCCAAGGCTGTGTATGGAGTGGTGACTCCCTCTTTCTCCTCCTCCTCTTCCTCGTAACTGTGCCATGGTGGCTGCCCCAGCTTTCCCTCAAGAAGGGATCTTGTTTGCTCTTTCTGAGGGGTTCAATTCTCATTTCAAATCCTTCCTGGGACCAGGGGACCCACTTCTCTCCTTCTTGTCTTTCTCATGTTGCTATATTCCAGTGTCTGGGTGGCAGCCCTCTGAGAGGATCTTTCTCTGCTCCTTACCTGGTCACCATCTTCCCGAAAGTCTAAAATTTTCTTACTCTTCACCTCTGTTGTTCCTTAGAACTTATTCTTCAATTTTGGGGAACTCGAACTTGGCATATCTGATGTCTAGCAGGTTGAGCATTAAATCTTCCCCTGATACCACTTAAATATCCATTACTTAAAGATGTATATATCACTGAAGCAAATTAATACAATAGTTAAGGAGAAAACAGTCTATTCATAGGATACTTAAGAAAAACTTAATTTGACATCAAATGCTATATTCATATGTTTGTACTTTAAAGACTCATTTAACAGAGTTATAAAACTTATGAAAGTATAAAAATAATAGAATCAAATCTGCAAGGAAGAATTCCTCTAAGGTTTTAAAGTTTCTCAAATTTAATGTAAAAACACACTTAATTTCCTTTCTCTATCACGGTACTGTATACTTAGTTGACATGCTAACCAGGATGAATGTGACACCTCTTGACTCCTTCTTGTCGAATTTAGTCTCCCCAAACCTGTGTCAGCCCCTCTATACCATCTTCTACACCACAGCCAGGAAAACCCTTTCAGAGATGAGAAAGTACTGGAGTTAGAAACAAAAGAGATGAGTCATTCCCTTCCCTCCATTTAACAGCATCCAGTGGTCATTCCTGCTTACATTACCCTAAGAGAAATACAAAATAACAATAGCCTAGGAGATTGCTGATGCCCTAAGTGAAAACACAAGCTCCAGAGCACTGAAGCCAAGGGAGATTCAGTGGGAGGCACGTAAAGCCAGAAGTGTCTGGGCTTTAAATTCTAAAAGCCTGAGTTATTAGCTCCCCTTTCCTCGCTTTCCTCTTGCTGCTGCTACCTTTGACCAATGTTTAGTGCTTTACTGTCATCCTGGCACCTTTGTTGCCGTGGACTGCCCCTAAATACAACTTCCTGTGATCTTTAATATATGCAGCTACTTATTACTGGGTGTATGCTTAGCAATTCTTTCCTCCTCATACACAAGAACCTGGACTATTATTAACCTGTTCCACTGTACCATCAGGAACCTAACACCTCTTTCTCAAGGCTAAGGCTCCCAGAGCTTCTCCCACTGAGCCCGTGAGACATACCTTACCCCAGCTCTCTCACCAGAAGGTCTCTGAGCAAGCAGGCTCCTCTGGGAAGTAATGTCCTCACTCACACCTCCTTAGCCCCTTTTATTTTATTGTTTTATATATTGCTGATGTTACTTCATAAGCACACTTATACTGGAAGCTAAATCTTTACCTGAGAGGTATTTAAAGTACACTCAACACATAGGAATAAACTAAGCCTGAGGGGTACGTTTTTCAAAGAGAGGCAAGGTTTATTATAGCTCACAGTTTGTAGAGCTTCAGTTCATAGTCATTTGGCTACAAATCAGGGTGGTGTAGCAGAGAAGAAGCAGTTCTTGGCAGGCAGAAGGCAGCAAACTAGTGAAGCAGTAGCAGCAAGCAAATAACAGCCTTCTTTCTATCCCTTACATTCCATCCAGGTTACCTGCTCTTAGGGTGAGTAGCACTAACACCCATGGTGGGGAACCATCACAGCAGATTTTTTGAGAGGTACATTATGGAGGGTGTATAATCCGCATATTTACTTTTTAGAAGTATTTCTATTGATGAATTATTAATTTTAATTATATGAGCTTTATAATATTAAACAACGTGTTCTTAACAGGACAATAAAATATTAATGAAACAAAATATAAAATTTTAATATGAATTGAGTATTTAGAAATAAACATCAACATTTAGAACATCAACTCTTTTCCTGCTTACAAGGTCTAAAACATGATAGCAGAAGTTAATTCCTATGTGAACTACAATGAAAATAGAAATAAAACTCTACCACAGAAATAATCTCTGGTTCAATTATGACACCTACGTGAGTCTTCACACATGACAACAGCATGTTTCATACCTGTTCCACACACATAGAACATGTGTTTTCTTCTTTGGTAGGACATACTTGACATCTTGACTCCAGATGTGGGAGCCTGGGACCAGACTCTTCAGTCAGCACTTTCTGTATATCCCTTAGCTGCCTGCCCACTCTTTACCTTGTTTCTCTTGGTGGCATCTCTCTCTCCATTGCTGTGCTGTTTTCAGAGATGGCATTGTTCTCAGTCTCGTGCACTGTTGGCTTCTCCTGGTCTTTACTCAGTCTTCTATGTTCCTCTTCCACTAGCAAGTATCTGGCCCCTCAGGCCATTTGTTGTAGAGAAGGGTGGGATGCTGTGATATGGTCTAGTCCTCTGCTCCTACTATCGCAATTCAAGGCTGATCACTCCCAATTCTTACCTCTCTCCAAAGGTGGGATGCTAACTTGCCATTCACTGCTTTACAAGATCCAGGGCTATCATCATCTGTCTCTGTTGTAGTCTGTAACTTCCTTGGGTGAGATGGGGTTTCTGTGGGGTAGCTTTCTGCTTTTGCCCCCAGTAGCATGGGGGACAATTCCCTGTACCTCTCTATCCACGGTCACCAGGGAGGGTTTATCTGTTGCTTTTACTATGCACTCCTTTAGTCTTTATTGTTCTTCCCAGTGTTTCCTGTTAGAGCACTGGTGCACAGAGGAAAGAGGAAGAAAAGAAAAAAGAAAGAGAAAGGAGAAGGAAAAAAAGAAAAAGAAATAAAAAAACAACAACAAAATGAAAAACTGACCAACTGTCAGAGAGGGGGCAGTTCACATCCACAGAATTTACTGCTGGACGGTAGCATCTTCTGTTTGGAGGAAGGCAAAAGAGGCAGGGAACCTTATATCCCAAGTCTATACTATATGGTTTGATTTAGCCACATTATTTTAGTACATCTTTTTTTCTTTTTCTTTTTCTTCTTCTTCTCCTTCTTGTTCTTTTTCTTCTTCCTTTCCTCTTCCTCCTCCTCCTCCTTCTTTTGACATTCCCAGTATGGCAGGCAATCGTACTGATCCAGTGACCCATTGCAGTTGGGTGGCCTGGCTGGCCATTTTATTAAGTCCTTTACATTTAGCTTGCTCTGTTAGTCTCTTATGCCAGATTGGTTTTAGTTTCAGGGTGTATGTCCCTCCCTTTCTTCCAATTACCTATGTTTTAGTTGAATTTCTCTGAGAAGCTCTATTCAGCCATGTTGTCAAGTCACTTTGTGTTTCCAGTGATATAGCTGCCCAATAACTTACCAATATCATCTACTCTGCCTTTCATTCTGTTGTAAAATGTGACTATTTCTGGCATAATTTGTGTTGAGGATTCACTTTCAATGTTTTTTTGTTCATTTTGAGACAGAGTCTTAACAAATAGTTCGGCCTAGCTGTGAACTATGCAGCACAGGCAGATATTGAACTTGTAGGATCCTCCTGCCTCAGCCTCCCAAGTGCTGAGATTACGGGTGTGCACTACCACGCCCAGCTTCAGTATTAATCTTATCATCATGGTGTAATGTTGATAGTATCAATACTACTTTGTTCCTCTTCACCATTGCAATGGCTGATACACTGTCAACTTGAGAAGTTTCTAAGATTAACTAAGTGATTCAGCAGTTCTACATCCTAGGGTGTAGAGGACATGCCCTGCTGTTAATGCCCTAGGATACTGTGATGGTTGATTCACTGTGTGAACTTAAGAAGTTTAGATGCTTAACTAAGTGACTCAGCAGGGGGCCAGGGTGTTCACTGTGTAAATATCCTGAGTCTGTGCAAGAGGAGGGCACAGAGATGGTGTGAGTGCTATACCCACCCTAGGACAGGCACCCTGCTGCTTACATTATAAGAGGAAAAGAGGCTTGTTCTCCCCCTTTTTGCTCTTGTTGCTTTTGCTGTCTTTTGCTGCCAGGAGCTATTGCCCCTGTGCCATGTCACCCTGCCTTGGAGCCAGCTGATTACAGACTGAAACCTCTACAAACTGTGAGCTAAATGTTGTAGTCAGAGTCTACAAAGAAAACAATTTAATACAGGACACATAATTTATACAATTATAATAGTGACCCAAAAAATCATATAAAGATAGTGCAGGAAATCTTTCCACACACTAAAGACCCAAAGAATCCAGCTGAGGGCCTGGATTTCACAGCAATGTCCTGCATGAGTCCAGCTGAAGACCTAGAGCTTATGTCTTAGTTACTTTTTTCTCATTGCTGAGACAAAATACCTGATGCCCAAAATTAAGGAAGGAAAGATTTATTTAGCTCAAAATTTGTGGAGGTTTCAGTCCATACTTGGCTGGCTCCAAGACAGAGTGGCACATGGCAGAGGGCAACAGTTCATGGTGGTAGAAGATAGCAAAAGCAACAAGAGCAAAAAGGGAGGAGCAGCGGCTAGCAGCCTCTTTCCCTTCCTTATATTATAGGCAAACTATCCGCCTCAAGGCAGGTGTAGCACTCATATCCACAATTCCAACGTTGGACCATGAGTCAATCACAAATCTAGAATCCCACCCCATGACTACATGAGGGTTTGGGGGGACATCCAGGCACAAACCATAACACTATGACAATACCTCATGCAAGTCTGTTTCATGGATCTGCTCTGGGAAGGCCCAAAGGCCAGTGGCAGAAACTAAGAGTTTGTGCCAGCAGGATGAAGGATCTGTGCCAGCAGGCTGAGGGATCTGCCCTGGAGCTAAGAAGCAACACTCAAAGTAAGGACCAGAGCTCTCCCTAAAAGTACCACCACCATCCAGTGATAACAAGGTCCCAAGTTCTCCCAACAATGAGAACAGCTGAGTCAATCTAAGGAAAGCCAGCGTGAGAGACTTCTCTAGGATACTGAACAGTGTAACATCTTCCCCTCTGGAGCCAGGAAGTGATGCTTAAAGTAAGGGCCAGAGCTCCCTTGAGAAGAACCACAGAGGTCTTGAACTTCTCTGATGATAACATCCAAGTTCATATCAGGAAACCAGCATGACAAGCTCCTCAGGAGAACCAATAGCCTCAGGAGAACCAACTCCCTACCAGCACCTCTTCTGCAGTTGTGTTACTGACTGGGCTGGGCAAGGACAAAATCTCCCCACGGCAATGGGCATGACTTCCTCATATGAGTAAAAAGCAATGGGATGATGTGTGGAGTCAGTGCACCTAAATGGGTCATTATGTTCCTAAGCAGACCTCATTAAAAAAAAAAGAAGAAATTTCCTTGGTAGACGGATGGAAGGACTTGTGAAAATTGCTTGCAAAGCAAAGCATTTAGCTTTAAGGCCAGGCAGAAAATATATATTAGTTATATATTACATATGTAATATCTCTTATATATATCATATCTCAGCCATATACATGAGAAATATATGAGAGATATGATATGATAAGAGAGAAATGGAACACATTGTCAAGATAAGTTTACTAAAATTCACAAAGCACCAGTGAAAAAATAGCTATTGAAATCAAGCGTGAGTGAGGCATGTTGACAAATACCTATAATCCCAGCTACTCAGGAAACTCCTGGAGGATCTAAAGTGGAAGCCTAGCCTGGGCAATTTAGTAAGAACTTGTCTCAAATATAAAATAAAAAGGGTTGGGAGCTGGGTCTGGTTGCACACGCCTGTAATACCAGCACTTGGGAGGCTAAGGCACAGGGTCACTGTGAATTCAAGGCCAGCCTGGGCTACATAGTGAGTTCAAGACTAGCCTACACTACATAGTGACACTCTGTCTCGAAAACAAAACAAAACAAAATACAGAAACTTCTAGGAAGATGGCAGAGTGGTGAAGAGCACAGAGAGAGCCTCTGAGATTTGTCATCCAGAAGCTGAAACATATCAACATGAGGAAGTGAGAGAAGTGGGTCTCAGGGACTCAGCAAGGACCTAAGTGAGAACTGAAGCCCACAGGGAGAGTGAGTGGAGAGATTTCAATAGAGGAGAAGGTCACTTCACCCTTGAGCCCTGATTCACTGCGTGGGTGAGGTAGCTAGAACCTGCAGCCACACAGTGATTACTAGGTACTCCAGAGGGCTCCACTGAGAAATGCACCAGTAGAATGGAGCAGTAGTGCAGCAAAGTACAGTGACTGGTGAGTTACTCAGGTTCAGATGGCCGTCGGGAGAAGGCCATTTGCTGCCAGCCACCTTGGAGAGGGGCCAACTCAGCCTGGAACTCAGAGAAAAGGCCGGCTCTATCGTGCAGCTGCCAGTGTCAGAGTGAGGTAGAACTGAGTTCACGTCAGCAGGAAACCAAAGAGCCAATTTCAAGGTGCCAGGGAGCCAAGTTCAAGCCAGCAGGGGGCGTGTGGAGTGCTGCAGGCTGAACAAATCAGGTTCCAACCTCATAGTCAGAAACCAGCACGAACATCAGTGGAACAAAAGGTGCAGGCTTACAGGGATTATCCACTACCTTGTTGTCAATCTACAGCTGGTTTGCTGGGATTAATCAACATGGATCTGGATTCTGTCTGTCCACTTTATCTACCAGTCACAACAGAGACACAAATTGAGGAAGACACTTTTTTTCTTTTCTTGTTTTTTATTTTTTTTCTTGATTGTTCTTTTTTTTTAATTTTAGAGAGAGTAGTAAAAACAAACAATAGCAAGAATCAACAACACAGACATAATACAAAGCAAGAACATTAAAAAGTAATACAGGGTTTCAAAACAAAATGATAGGAAATAACAGTAGTTGTTATATTACAAGCTGTTATCTTCAACTAAGTTGCTCAGATTATCAGATGTAAGAGTGGAAAATTGCTCAAACTATTAAAGAGAATAAAAACTAATTATTAAAAAACATTAATGATGATACAGAGTTTCACTAGATAAGATGGTAGAAATTCACCAATGGTTGTTATCTTGCATATTGTTGTCTTCAAATCAGTTGCTCATATTACCAGATATAAGCATGCAAAATTGGTCAAAATATAAAAAAATTTAAGCATTAACTGTTCCTTTCGATAAACCACCAGACATCAGCCATACAATTATCCCAGTGTCTTGGTTACTTTTTTCTCATTGCTGAGACAAAATACCCAACACCCAAAATGAAGGAAGGAAAGGTTTATTTAGCTTACAGTTTGTGGAGGTTTCAGTCCATACTTGGCTACTTCTGAGGCAGAGTGGCATATGGCAGAGGGCAAACGTTCATGTTCATGGCAGCAGAGCACAGCAAAAACAATCAGCAAAAAGGGAGGAATGGCTGCAAGCAGCCTCTTTTCTTCCCTTACATTGTAAATGGGCTACCCCCACCCAGGGGGTGTGTAGGTCTCATACAATCTCCATGCCCTCCTCTTCCATAGGCTCAGGATGTATATAAAGTAAGCACCCTAACTTCCTGCTGAGTCACTCAGCCAAACCTCTAGACTCCCCAAGTTGACACAATGTATCAACCATAACACCCAGCTATCCTCTCTATATTATTTTTTGCTTCTTTCTTTCTTTTTCTTCTTTCCCTCATCCCAGTTGTTCCTTTCTTGAGCAATTTCTTTCCATTTTATATTATCTATTGTATGTTTTGGGTTTTATTTACTTTCAGGTTCTTATGCTAGGGAGACAATCTGATGTTTCCGCATGTGGGTCTGATTTATTTCACTTATGAATATGATCTCTAGTTGCATCTATTTGCCTATAAAAGCCTCGAGGTTATCTTTTTTACATCTGAGTAATACTCCATTGTATTTTAATACAATAGATGCAACTTTTGTATCTATTTTTCAGTTGATGGACATTTGAGTTGTTTCTAAGATTTAGCTATGACAAGTTGTGCTGCAATAAACATGGATGCACATATATTGCTGTGCTATGATGTTTTCAGTTCTTCTGGGAAACTATGCAGAAGGGGAATAGCTGGGTTAAATGAGACTTCTAATCCTAGTTTTGTGAGGAATCTCCAAAGTGATTTCCACAGTGGTTTTAACAATCTACACTCCCACCAACAGTGGAGAAAGGTTTCTTTTTCCTCACAACCTCTCCAGTATTTCTTATTGGTTGATTTCTTGATGATAGCCATTCTTTCTGAGGTGAGATGGAATCTCAGTGTTGTCATTTCTGGAATAACTAATGATGTTGAACATTTTTTCATATATTTATTCACCATTATCATTTCTTCATCTGAGAAGTGTGTGTTCATCTCAGATGCCCATTTTTGTATTGGGTCTCTGAATTTTTAAAATTCTTTATGTTTTTGATAGATGTCCTTTTATGAGGGGCAGTGGGCTAAAATTTTTTCCTAGTTTGTGGGTTTTCTTTTTACTCTGTTGGTGATTTCTTTTGATGTACAAAAAATATCCAATAATATGAGATCCCAGTTTTTGACTCTTCGAAGTATTTCCAACATGCAATTTGGCTTTTGTTCATGAACTCTCTGCCTACCCCTGTTTCTTCAAGATTTTACCTACTTTCTCTTCCAGTAGATTTAGTGTTTCTATTTTAATATTTAGATCTTCGATCCACTTTGACTTTAGTGCATGGTGATAGAAATGGGTCTAGTTTTAGTCTTCAGCATGTAGAGAGTCAGTTTTCCAGCACCATTTATTAAGGAGGCTATCTTTCTTCCAGTGAACATGCTTGGCCCCTTTGTGAAAGATAAGGTGGCTGAATGTGTTTGTAATTGTATCTATATCTTCTACTCTGTTCCATTAATCTTCAGATTTGTTTTATTTTTGTTGCCAGTATCATGCTGATTTTATCACAATAGCTTTGTAGTATTATTTCAAGTCAGGGATTATGATGCCTCCTGCCTTTCCTTTGTTGCCCAGGATTACTTGTGCGATTCTAGGCCTCTTCTGGTTCCAGATGAATTTTAGGAATGTTTTATCTAGGTATACTAATGTTATTTTAATTGGGATTGCATTCAGTCTGCACAACAAGTTGGGGAGTATGGCCATTTTCACAATATTAGATCTTTCTATCCACTATCCATGAGCAAGGAATATTTTTCCATTTTCTGAAATCATCTTCAATCTCTTTTTTCAGTGTACTGTAATTTTCACCATATAGAGCTCTTATTTCTTTTATTAGATTGATTCCTAAGTATTTCATTTTTTTAATGATGCTATTATAAAAGGTGTGGTTTCCCTAATTTCTCTCTCAGTCTGTTCATTGTGTAAGGGACGGCGACTTTTAGCATATCATTTTAAGATAGAAAAACCTCAAAATGTGTCTTGAGAAACATTCTGGAGGTGTTATGTTATGGTTGATTCATTGTGTCAACTGGGGAAGTCTAGAGGTTCAGCTGAGTGAGGAGGAAGCCAGAGTGCTTACTTTGTATACATCCTGAGCCTATGGAAGAGGAGGGCATGGAGACTGTGTGAGAGGTACACACCCCCTGGGTGGGAGTAAGTGGTTTACAATGTAAGGGAAGGAAAGAGGCTGCTTGCAGCTATTCCTCCCTTCTTGCTTGTTGTTTTTTTGCTGTGCTCTGCTGCCACGAACAGTTTACCCTCTGCCATTTGCTACTCTCCCTCAAAACCAGCCAAGTATGGACTGAAACCTGCACAAACTGTAAGCTAAATAAACCTTTCCTTCCTTCATTTTGGGCGTTGGGTATTTTGTCTCAGCAACAAGAGAAAAGTAACCAAGACAGGTTGTAAAGAGTTAACTTTGCAGTCCTGACTTTGGCCTGGAATTCTTCTCCTTGCCTGAGTTGTTAAAGTGTATATCATAGTGACCAGAGCCTGACCCCATCACATGGTGCAAGGAAAACAACTGTGGCCAGGCCTAAACATTCCAATCTATTACCATGGAAACCAAAATTGTATACAAGGTGAGAACAAAGGCAGTTAAGGGCCATATTCTCTGATTGGCAATTGGGAATGGAAAGCAACTGGTCCAATTGGTTTATTAAAGTTAATAAAACTCCATTTGTTCTGAATGAGTTCTTTGATCTCCTGCGGAGTTCAATCTGATTTTTGATTTTTGCTATAACAGTTGTTTGTGTATAGGATGTTATTGGTTTCTGAGTGTTGACTTTGTATCCAACTATGCTACTGAATTTGGTTATTAAATCTACAAGCCATTTGGTGGAGATTTTGGGGTCTTCTAAGTACGGTATCATGTCATCTACAAATAATAATTTTACTTCTTCCATTGCTATCATTATTCCTTTTATTTCTCTCTCTCCTGTCTACTTGCTCTGGCTAATATTTCCAGAACTATACTGAATAGGAGTAGTGACAGTGGACATCCTTGTTTTGTTACTAATTTTAAAGTGAAAGCTTTCATTTCTTGTCCACTTAGTATGTTAGCCATTCGGTTGTCATAGATGGCTTTGATGAGATTGAGGTAAGGACCAACTAATTCTATTTTCTGTAGGCTCTTTTATCATGCATGAGTGTTGGACTTATCAAAACTTTTTCTGTGTCAATTGAGATGATCATGTGATTTTTGTCTGTGGCTCTATTGATATGGTATAATACATTAATTGATTCATATATATTGAACCATCCCTGCATTCTTGGGATGAATCTCACTTGGTCATTGTGTACAGTTTTCTTGATGATTTGTTGAATTCTGTTTGCTAGTATTTTACTGAAGAGTTTTGTATCTCTATTCATTAGGAAGATTGGCCTGCAGTTCTCTTTTTTGGTTGGGTCTTTCTCTGGCTTTAGTATCAGGATGATACTTGCCTCCAGGAATGAGTTCTTCCCTTTCAATTTCATTAAAGAGTTTGAGAAGAATTGGTGTTAAATCATCTCTAAGTTTCTTGGAGAATTCAGCTGTGAATCCATTTGGATCTGGGCTTTTCTTCATTGACAAGATTTTTATTACAATCTCAATTTTTCTGGCTGATATTGAGTTATTCAGGATTTTTATGTGTTCTTCATTCAGCTTTGGTAGTTCATATGTATCTAGAAATCTATCCATTTCCTCTATGTTTTCCATCTATGAGAATAAAGATCTTCAAAGTACATATTGATGATCTTCTGAATTTCTACAGGATCTGTAGTGACTTCAACCCTTTAATTCCTTATTGCATGTATTTCAGTTTTTCTCTTTCCTTTTTTTTGATAAGGTTGGCTAGGGTTTATCTGTTTTATTTATTCTTTCAAAGAACTAACTCTTCAATTCATTAATTCTTTGTATTGTTTTTTAGTCTCCATTGTGTTAAGGTCTGCCATGACCTTAATAATTTCCTGTCTTCTTTGGGCTTCAGGTTTGACTTGCTTGTTTTACTAGAAACTTGAGACACAGCAAAAGATTATTTGTGCTCATTCTGTTTTCCTGAGGTGGGAATTCATCACTATACATTTCCTTCACAGGACTGCTTTCTTTGTGTCCCACAGGTTCCTGTAAGTTTGATTGTAAATATTTGATTGTAAATATTGTTTAATTTCTTTGATTTCATCTGTGACTCATTTGTTATTCAGGGGGGTGCTATTTAATTTCCGTGTGTTTATGGAGTTTTTATGATTTCTTCTGTCATTAATTTCCAATTTCATTGCACTATGGTCCAATAGTATGTATGGGATAATTTCAACTCCTTTGCATTTACTTAAGCATGTTCTATATGCTAGCATATGGTATATTTTAGAGAATTTCCCATGTGCAGCTGAGAAGAATGTGATATTCTGATGCTGTTGGGTGGAATACTCTATGAAAGTCTCCTAAGTCCATTTGTTCACAAGTTTGGTTTAGTTCTGTTATTTCTTTGCTGTTTTTTTGTCTAGTTGATCTATCTCTTTGTGACAATGGGGTGTTAAAAATCCCCTGTTATGATTGTGTTGCTGCTTATTTCATTTTTCATATCTGTTAAAATTTGTCTTACATACTTGGGTGCTCTTGTGTTTGGTGCATAGATGTTTATGACTGTTAACTCTTCCTCTTGAAGTTTCCCCCTCACAAGTATGTAGTGATCTTCTTTATCTCTCTTGATTGTTCTTGGTCTGAAACTCACATTGTCTGCAAAGAGAATAGCTACCCCTGCTTTTTCCTGGGTACCTGTAACATGGAGTTTTCCATCCTTTAATTCTCAGTCTATGAATTTCCTTTTGAGTTACATGTGTTTCTTGTATATACCATATTGTTGGATTTTGTTTCTTGATCCACTCTGCCAGTCTGTTTCTTTTGATTAGTGAATTGAGACCATTTACATTGATGGTTATAACTGATGTGTATTGGTTTATCTTTGTCATGTTATTTTCCTGCTGTTGTTTCCTACTTTTTCCCCTCTGTTTAATTGCTTGCTCTGCTTGCTGGTTGCTCTTTGTTGCTATTCATGAAGTTGTGTTCTGTTTTATCTCTTTCAAGAATGTCTTTTAGTACTCTTTGTAGAATTGGTTTAACACACGTGGATTTCTTCAGTTGTTCTTTACCGTGGAAATATTTCATTTCTCCATCAAATTTGAAGGATAGTTTTGCAGGGTACATCATTATAGGCTGAAAATTGTTCTCTTTCAGGACCTGAAATACTTCACTCCAAACTCTTCTTGATTTGATGGTTTATGTTGAGAAATCTGCCATGATTCTGATGGGCTTTCTTTTATAGGTAATCTGTTTCTTTTGTCTAACAGCTTTTAATATTCTGATCTTTTGTTGAATTTCTGAGATCTTGATCACTATATGTCTGGGTGTAGATTTATTTTGGTTACAGCTAATTAGAGTTCTATATACTTCACTTATCTGTATGTCTGATTTTTCTTCCATGCTTGGGAAATTTTCTGCCATTATTCTGCAAATAGTCTTTTTATGTCATTTGTGTTGACACCTATTAATTTTACAGTTTTTGGCTTTGTCTTTCGGTTGTTCAATTGTTATTTCCTGCTTCATGTTATTTTTAAAAGATCCTTCCTTTCATCTTCATTAGTGGCAATGCTGTCCTCAAGGTCCAAAAGTCTATCTTCAGCTTTGTTCAAGCAGTTTTGCCAGCTCTTAATGGAATTTTTAATTTCCTGGATATCTGTTTGCATCTGTTTCATGCATTCTAATTCTTTCCTATATTGTTCATTCATTCAAGGTTTCCATGAGGGTTGTTTTTGTTTTTTTTTTTTTCCGATACTGGGGATTGAACTCAGGACCAGACAGGCCCTTGTGCCACTGAGCTATATCCCCAATCCCATGAGTTTTCTATGCTCCTCTATTTTCTTATCTATATCTTTTTTGGATGTGCTGAGCAATTCTTTCATTATTGTTGTCATTCCTCTTTTTATCTGAGAGATTATTTTTCATCTGATGTTTTCTATGGCCTGATACAGCTGTTTCTTTACCTCAGTTGCTATCATTTCAGAAATTTCAGGTGTGTGACTTCCAGGCTCTTCTGTGTCATTGTCTCTCAGACTTGTTCTCGGTGGAGTAGAGGTCTGAGATTGCATCTTGCTCCTTTTTTGGGTCATTTTTGAAGATCCAGAGGTTCCCTGGAACTCAACCTCACTCCCACAGTGGTGAGGAAGTGGTGGGGTGAGGATTTGATGGTCCTCCGTGCTCAGTGTGGCTTCTATGCTGGTGTGTGTGAGCAAGATGCAGTCCCAGATGCTCCTGAAGATTTCTTGCATTCAGTTGGCTCCTAGCCTGGTGGGAGAGGGGTGGGAGAGGCTCACTGGGGTTCCTAAAACTGTCCAGAGTTTACCCTGGCTTCTACAAGGGTGGGGGGGTGCACGTTGTGGTCACTGAAGCTTTAGATGCTGCTCAGGACCCACTCCAGTTATGCCTGTGGGATGGGGTGAGGGTGGAGTCACCAAGGCTGCTGATGCTATTTGGGGTTCAGCTTGCCACCTGCAGAGGTGCAGGTGGTAATGGGAGTGGCCACCCAGGCCCCAGAAGAAGGTGTCTGGGGACACGCCTGTCTCGAATGCTGGTTGGGGAGGTGTGGAGGCAGTGCAGCAGAGTTCTTGAGGATGTCTGGTGTTCAGTCCGGCTCCCATGGAGGTGCAGGGAGTGGTCACTGAGACCCCAGAAGGTGTCTGGGGCTCCACCTGCCTCACATGGTGGTGGGGGATGCACATAGGCAGCTCACAAGGTTTCCTGAAGATGTCTGGGGTTAAGCCTGGCTCCCATGGGGATGCGGCGGGGTGAGGGGGAAGAGTGGCCATTAAGGCCCCAGAAGGTGTCTTGATTTTTGCCTCCCTCGCACACTGCTGGGGTGTGTGTGTGGGTGGCTCACTCATGTTACTGAAGATGTCTAGGGTTAAGCCCAGTTCCCACAGGGAAAGAAGTATAAAATTTTTAAAAAGACAATGCAGCATGGTTTGTGGAGTTTTCAGGAAGGTCAGAGCTCTAGTGGCTAAGACAAAGACTTCTCTGGAGTGTCTACTACTTATTGGGATCATAAAAAATTCAGGGGTCATGTAGGGAAATGGAGAGAATAGCTGAGTCAAAAAGCGTGAAACTGAGCAAGGCCTTGTGAATGGAATATGCCAAGGAGTAAATCTTGCTAATTG
This sequence comes from Dinomys branickii, assembly GCA_004027595.1. Taxonomy (NCBI): domain Eukaryota; kingdom Metazoa; phylum Chordata; class Mammalia; order Rodentia; family Dinomyidae; genus Dinomys; species Dinomys branickii. The sequence continues at coordinate 26,194 of PVLD010007674.1, read as the reverse complement.
AGAGGACTGTTTGTTCTCTCAGGTTCGCAGTGATTGCCTTGGAAGATCTGAGAGAGAGTTGGCCCTTGCAGCTGCAACATTATGTTGCCCTCAGATATGACACAGTATCACAAACAAATACAGGTCTCCACTGTGACCATCAGCACAGATCATTCTAATTTCTGTCCACCAGCCATTTCAAAGTGTTATCCATCAGTTAAGTGACATTTCCTCCCTCACACAGGAGGAGCCAGGCCTGTGTCACTATATCCTAGGCTCCACCTCTCACTCTGTGCCCTGGGTGCATGTAACACCAGCCCACAAACTTTGCAATAGTCTCTCTTATGTATAGTGACTTCCCGAGGAAGCTGATGCCAGGAAACCCTCCATAGTGCAGGGACACACACTGGGGAGGTGCTGAGAGGCACACCTGGTTGTCCAGGCTCACAAGAGCAGTCCAAAGGAGGAGCTAGGTGGAAACCCAAGTCTGTCTCCTCACAGCTGGCACTCTGGTGCATTATTTCTCTTCCCCATGGTGAAGCTTCATCTTCCCCTGGCTGATTCCTGCATTTGGGTGAAGCTATACTCTTTGCCACAAAGGAAATGGGAGAATCATTCCACAGGCATCAAGGGTAACCAAAGCATGAATCTTCAGGGATGACACAGGGCCCAGGCCCCTCAGACATCATGGAAGGAGCTGGAGGGTCCCATCAGTTCTCGAATATAATAGGCACTGGCCAGAGCTCATGAACTGCTATGCTCTTGGGCTTTCAAGCTAGGTGGGCCACACAGGCACTTTGGTGAGAAGATAAGGTGGTACCCGCATTATAGTAGATGTGGTACACTCCTTGTCTCTCTAGGTGTGGAGTAGAGAAAACCAGACAAGATACAGAAAACTGGACTATGGCTCATTGCATGAGCTAAAGACTGAAGAAAGGCGGGCAGGATACACTCACTTTGTCCTTCACTTATAAGGTATTTATAAAGCACCAACCCTGTGCTCCATAGTGCAATAGCACTACAAACACCATTTATTCAAGGAGACCACTTGCCCCTGGAGCAGGTCAGGGAGATGTAATGGCAGGCTTCACTGGAGAAAGGAGAGGAGGTTGCATCAGTATCCATGGACTCCTTTCATGGAGGCTTCTGTCAGCTCCTCAGGGCTGCCTGGTCCAGCTCCGCCCCTCTGGGGGTGGAAAGAGGGGGTGTGACTTGCCCCTGCATCACAAGACTGGTAGACAGATGTCCAACTGCACAGGTACCCATTGAGAGGAAAGGCAAGACCTCTAACTCTGCTGCCCACACCTGTCTTCCCAGGGCCAGAGCTTCCCTCCTTGGCTACTGATCTAAGCTGCTAATCCAGCTTGGCCAACCAGAAAACGTAATCTGCTGGAACCGGAGTACCCTGAGCCCAGGCAGGCAGAGTCCAAGGGCGGGGACTGGGCTCCAGGCTGTGGACAAGCGGGAAGGGAAGGGACTTGCTACACAGAGAAGGATTCAAGGTGCTAGGGTTTCTACAGAACCCTGAGACCCTCAAAGAATAAGTTGGATGTTACAAGGCGCAGCTACCTGGGTATCAGCTGAGGTCCTCACACCTGTACCCTTGTGAAGAGCTCATACCCTCCAGTGCCAGCACCTCTCCTCACTACTTTCATGACCACCATAGATTGAGAGGTCTGTCCCTATGTCAGGTAGGAGTGGAGGGTCCTGAGATCAAGAGGCTGCAAATCTAAGCTGATGGTCAAGGCCTTGGCAGGATGTGTAGCATCTGCCCAGGGAGGTTGCTCTGGGCCCTCTCACTTCCTGTTCTGCTCTCTGTCATAGGCAGAGTGGTGGGCAGGTGTCCCAGGGAACCTGCCTTTTATATTGAGCCAGCTCAGGGCATGGGCAAGGGACCGGGTGCATCTCCTGCCGCGTGCTTTTCCACAGGGCACTGATTTTGTGGCTTGGTGGCCAAGGAACCTCATGACTGTCAAGCAAATGACTATGGGCAGAGCCACCTCTGCCTCACATCTGCTCAGGTCTTCAGAAGTCCAGGCTGCCAGCTGTCCAGCTAGGATCCAGGTACTTTCCTGCTGCCTCAATTTCCTTGGCTGCCTAAGAGACAGGATAATGGCAGGCTTGTTTCCAGATTAGTCCTGAAAATCCCAATAACTCCTCACCAGCCCACCTTATCTCCAAGCTCCTTATTTTTCTGACTTTGATATGAAAGTGTACAGAAACAGAGTTGGGTTTCACCTTGGTGAGTTCAAAGCCAGTACACATCACCAGGGGATAGAACAGTGAGGAAAGGTTTGTGACTAACCACAGGGAAGGCGAACTCCTGGGATAGCTGCCTAAACAATGTGCCCCCAATAAAGGAGCAGCTGGATTTCATGGGATAGACTCATCCCATTCATATTGGGAAGCCTTTTGCTCACCTGTGGGGGTGTGCACATTCTTTTCATGTGAGATCACGTTTCAGTTCATACTTCTTTATACTGCATGGTCCAAAATGGTAAAGGAGAACACATCTGGGTAGTAAAGAATTTAGCATTATCATGTGTGTGTGTGCCTTCTTTTTTTCAATACAATGCATCAAACCCAGGACCTTGGCACTGTGCTAGATCCTCAGCCCCACCCCTCTCCAATTTGTTCTTCTTTTTGAGAAAGGGTCTCAATTATTTGCCCAGGATGGGCTTGAACCTTTGATCTTCCTGACTCAGCCTCCAAGAGTGTTGGAAATATGGATGTGCACAACCATACCTGGTTTACAATGTGATTACAATAAAGTTTAGGGCTGGGAATATAGCTCAGCAGCATAATGCCTCCCTGGCAAGAGTGAGGTCGTGAGTTTGATTGCCAGTACCTGCCAAAATAAGTTTAGTCAAGGTCACCTAGAAGAGGGATGTGCAGTTATGGCTGGTTTAAACAAATTCTTTGTGTCTCTCCCAGCTCATGTAAAGGGGGACAGCAGCCAGCAGCATTTTCTCCCCCTGCCCCAGGAAGCCCAGGGGCTTAACCCCATCACTTCATGCCTAGCAGCTAAGTACACTGCAAATGTTTTGCTTCACTTCGCTGTTGGTCACAGCTGGGCTTTTGGGGGACATTTTCAGACTGCGTGCTGCTCCGTGCTCCTCAAGTCACTTGCAGTAATTGCAGAGAATGTCTCTGTTCTCACCAAGACAAACCTAGAACCAACATGCTGTTGCCCTTGGCCCAGGGACTGGGGTTGAGGCTATCAGCAGACTCTCTTCTTGGCTTATGGGGACCTCAGGCAGTTTTGGGCACCAGTTGTTCTCCAGAGGCTATGGTGGTCAGAACTGAGAGCTTGATGTCAAGCTGGAGATCTCTGACTGTAGGGCAACCCAGGTACTGGTCCAAGCTTTGGGTCCCTGTGTTTCAGGTTCTCATGGATACTTGGGTTGATCAGTGGGGATCTTCCTATCTAGCAGGACCCAGGTGGGCACTGGGCATTGTGAAATGGCTTACATAGTACTTGCAAAATTGGACCTAGACAAAGAGCCCAAGATGGGTATTGCCACAGTATGTAGCTGGGCTCTCATTCTAGATCAAACTTTGGCAGAATGGGAAGTACATCTGTTCAACTGGGTCTGGGGATGCAGGCTTCCCGAGGAGGGCCATGCATCCCTACCCAAGTTCCAGGACCAGCTCCTCCTTTGTGTCAAGCACTGTCTGGCTCTTATAATGCCTAAAGGGGATGATCATGCCTGCTGATGGCATGTCCATGGGTCCCTCAGCAGCTGGACAGAGAAGAGCCCCTGGACAGAGGAGAGGCCTGGGGCTACCTATATATAGTGCACCTGTGTGCTCCTGGCCCTCAGGTGAGGAGGTCACCTTCTGCATCTGTCTTTCTTGGCTTGTTCTGAAGACCAGGCAGTTGCCAGGCTGCCTTTGTGTCCTCACCTAACTTGCCCACTGGGCCAGAGTCACATATCCTAGAGCCTAAGACTTGGGTGGCTGAGCAGCTGAGAAGGTGAGTGTGGTGGGAAGGGATGAGCATCAGCAATCAACAAAGGGACAGCTGTGTCCTGAGAGGCAGTGGAGTGCGAGAGTCATCCATGTGTTTTCCTTCTAGGCCACACTGATACTGGGGTGGTAATGTATAGAGCGAGGTTCCTCTAAGGTGGCTGTCACTTTGTTTGCACTTCTGTCCCCCCCGACATACATTGACTGAGAAGCTGTGTATATTTGACAGATCAGATATGTGCATCTGGAAGCCCTGACTAGCCATTTCCACCAAGACCTCTTCACACCAGCATAGTATGCAAAAGCTCCTTGGGAAAGGCATGCAGGTGGAGACAGACCAGGCCTTTCTTGAAGACAGTAGTTATAAAGGGAGAGAGGCATCTCCAACTCACTTTTAGGCCTATTTTGAGCCTGCATCCTGGGACCAGAGAGAAGACAGCAGTTTCAGTCACACAGAACAGAGGCATCAGGGGCCTGAGCAAAGGCACAAAGGTGGGGGACTGAGGACCCCTTGGCGAGAGCTGCCTGAGTGTTTTCACTTTCTCTTCCATGACTCTGACATCAGCAGGTGTTGGGAGGGGGGTTCGCTTGTTTCTCACAAAGGTGGGCTGCTTCTGGGTATCTCAGGCAGTTGGCACACAGGAAGCTCCAGATGTGTCCGCACTGGGCTGTGTACAGAGCAAATTCCTTTGAAATTTGGTATTCCTGTTATACCATCAGCCACTGTACTCCCATCAATGCGGTCTTGGCTTCAGACAGATGGTACTTTCTGCATCAGGCTTGGATCTGCATAAAGGACCCTTGCCTGCCAGGTAGGGGTCTCAGGTCTGTGCAGGGCTTGCTTCACATGGCTATTGTGTTTCTTTCTTTCCATATGTCAGAACATCACTTCCTTCTTAAACGTTGCTTATGATTTATTCTATTTTTATTAGTATATGTTTATAGTACATAGTAATTACCTTCATGGTGAAGTGGGTACACTTACTATGTAGAATGGAAATTAGGCCCTACCTGGTGCATTATGGTGGGATCTATAAACCACAGATAGTTCTCAGAGTCACTCCTATGGAGCAACAGTCCCTGAGTCAACTACATAGCAACTTCACATTCTAAATATATTGGGAAGGTACGTTGTTAGGATAGTCATAAAGGCCAAGAACCACCTACATTTAGGAGACACCCAAGGGACATTTCCTAGGGAAACTTCAATACCAGATATAAAGCTTATCTAACAAAAGAGATCTACAAGCATCAACACAGAAAACAAAATGAAAAAAATGAGAAAAAAATAGAAAATAAAAAAATGACAAGATGAAGAAACAAAGTTCAACCCCAAACACCCTGTCCACAATAGGACAAGTCTAGAGATCAAAGATATTGAAGAAATCAAAAGCTAATCACTGGAACTTTCTGAAATGATAGAAGCAGAAGCAAAAAAACAAATGGAAGAGACTATAGAAAAAAATCACCTTAAAGGTAAGAAAGGAATGATGATAAAAATGAATGACTTTAAAGTAGCCACAGGTAAAAATAGAGGAGCTTAGGAAAATGATGGAAACTGTGAATGCCCAACATAAAAAAAGAAATGGAATCAATGAAACTGACCCCCCCCAAAAATCTAAGAGATTAAAAACTCAAATGAAACTGTACAAAACAGATTAAATGAAAGCCAGGATAGAATATCAGACCTAGGAGACGGGATTATGATTAGCAACCAGGAAAAGAAAGATATCTTATTTATTTTTTTTATTATTTTAAAACTAAAAGAACAAAAACATATTAACAAACAGATACAAAGTAGCATAAGAATAGTACATCAAAACTGAGCTACAGACAAGGTGACAGGGAATCAACAACGGTTGTTGCATTACATATTGATAACTTCGAAGTGTATATTCAGGAACATAGACATAGACATGCAAAATTGATCAAACAATTAATCATCAACTATTCCTTACAATAAAGTCAGCTAAGTCAGTAGTACAACTATGCTAGATATGCTGCATACACATACATACTAACTTACATATTTTTATATAATTTTTCTTTTTTTCTCTTCAAAGTGTGAAAGAAAAAGAACTACATCAACAACAGAAAAAAAACCCAGAAAGCATTAACAAAGAGACACAAAGTAGCACAATAACAGTATAATCAGAACTGAATTATAGACAAAACAGAAAACCAACAATAGTTGTTGCATTGCATATTGATATCTTCAAAGTATATGCTCAGGAGAACACATATAGACATACAAGATTGATCAAACAACCAGTCATCAACTATTCCCTACCATTAAGTGACATAATACAATAGTAGAATCATGTTAGCCATCCTGCACATATGTATATACTTACATACATACATACATTTTTGCCTCTTTCTTTTCTCCTTTCCCTCGTCCCATCTGTTCTTTGCTTTTGAAAGGATTTCCTTCATGTCTCTTAGTTTATATTCCCACCCGCAGGTACTTACACCAGTGACACAATACGTTGCCTGCACATGTAACTCTGATTCATTTCACTTATGAGTATGATGTCCAATTGTGACCATTTGCCTACAAAGGCCCGAAATCTATACCTCTTTATAGCTAAATAATATTCCATTATATAAAAATGCCATAGATTTTAATCCAGTCTTCTGTGGATGGACACTTGGGTTGCTTCCACAATTTAGCTATTACAAATTGCGCTGCTATAAACATGGGTGCACATATATCCAAGTGATATGATGTTTTCAGATCTTCTGGGAAAATACCCAGAAGGGGAATAGCTGGTTTGAATGGAACTTCTAGACCTAGTTTGCTGAGAAATCTCCAAACGGCTCTCGACAGTGGTTGCACCAGTCTGCATTCCCACCAGCAGTGTAATAGAGTCCCTATTTCTTCACAGCCTCGACAGCATTTGTTATTGTATGATTTTTTCATACTGGCCAGTCTTACTGGGGTGAGATGAAATCTCCATGTTGTTTTTATTTGCATTTCTCGAATGACTAAGGATGTGGAACATTTTCTCATATGTTTATTTGCCATTTGTATTTCTTTATCTGAGAAGTGTGTATTCATCTCAGATGCCCATTTCTGGATTGGGTCTTTGAATGTGGACAGGTACATGTTTTTTAATTCTTTGTATGTTCTAGATAGAAGACCTTTGTCTGAGGGACAGCTAGCTAGGATTTTTTCGCAATTTGTGGGTTTTCTTTTTACTTTGCTGGTGATTTCTTTAGATGTACAAAAACTTTTCAGTAGGATGGGGTCTCAATTATTGATTCTTTGAAGTGTTTCCGTTGCACTTTCATTTTTGTTCATGAACTCTCTGCCTACTCCTATGTCTTCAAGATTTTTACCTACTTTCTCTTCCAATATATTTACAGTTTCTGTTTTAATGTTGAGGTCTGTGATCTACTTTGACCCGAGTTTGGTGCATGGTGATAGACTTGAGTCTATTTCTAGTTTTCGGCAAGAGGCAAGCCAGATTTTCCAGCACCATTTATTAAAAAGGCCATCTTTTTTCCAGTGAGTTTGGTTGACCCTTTTGTCAAATATTAGGTTGCTGAGTGGGTTTTTCGTTATGGTTGCATCTTCCAGTCTGTTCCATTGATCCTCAGGTCTGTTTTTTAGCCAGTACCAGGTTGATTTTATTACAGTAGCTTTGTAGTATAATTACAGGTCAGGGATTGTGATTCCACCTGACTTGTCCTTATTGCCCAGGATTGCTTTTGCTATTCTGGGTCTCTTCCGGTTCCAGATGAATTTAAGGCATATTTTCTCTAGATCTCTGAGGTATGCTAATGGTAGTTTAATGGGAATTGCATTCAATCTGTACAACGGTTTTGGTAATATGGCCATTTTCACAATGTTAGTTCTTCCTAACCATGAGCAGGGTATGTTTTTCCATTTATTGAAATCCTCTTCAATCTCCTTTTTCAGAGTATTGTAGTTTTCACTGAGTAAATCTTTCACATTCTTTGTTAGATTGATTCCTAAGTATTTCAATTTCTTGGTTGCTACTGTAAAAGGTATGGTTTCCTCAATTTCTCTCTCAGTCTGTTTGTTGTTCGTGTATAGGAATGCTATTGATTTTTGGGTGTTGATCTTGTATCCAGCTACGCTGCTGAATTTGTCAATTAATTCCAGGAGTTTTCTTGTGGAGTTTTTGGGGTCCTCCATGTATAGTATCATGTCATCTGCAAATAGTGGTAGTTTGACTTCTTCCTTTCCTATCCTTATTCCTTTTATTTCTCTCTCTTGTCTAATTGCTCTGGCTAATGCTTCCAGAACTATGTTGAATAGGAGTGGTGACAATGGACATCCTTGTCTTGTTCCTGACTTTAAAGTGAAAGATTTCAGTTTGTGTTCATTTAGTATGATGTTGGCTCTTGGTTTGTCATAGATGGCTTTGATCAGATTGAGGTAAAGACCATCTATTCCTATTTTTTCTAAGGTTTTTAACATGAATGCATGTGTGACTTTATCGAAAGCCTTTTCTGCATTTATTGAGATGATCATGTGGCTTTTGTATTTGGCTGTATTCATATGATGTATTACACTAATTGATTTGCAAATATTGAACCATCCCTGCATTCCTGGAATGAATCCTACCTGGTCGTGGTGTATAATTTTCCTTATGATTCGCTGTAATCTATTTGCTAGTATTTTGTTGAGTATCTTTGCATCTATGTTCATTAGAGAGATTGGCCTATAGTTCTCTTTCTTGGTTGGGTCTTTCTCTGGTTTTGGTATCAGTATAATACTTGCCTCCAGAAACGTGTTAGGGAGAGTTGCTTCCTTTTTGATTATGTTGAAGAGTTTGAGGAGTGTTGGCATTAAATCTTCTCTGAATGTTTTATAGAATTCTGCTGTGAATCCATCAGGGCCTGGGCTTTTCTTTGTTGGTAAGTTTTTAATGACGTTTTCAATCTCATTAATTGATATTGGGTTGTTCAGGAGTTTTACATCTTCCTGATTCAATTTTGGTAATATGTACCTTTCTAGGAATCTGTCCATTTCTTCTGAATTTTCTATCCTATAGGAGTAAAGATTTTCAAAGTAGGTATTAATGATCTTTTGGATTTCTGTGGGATCTGTAGTGATTTCATCCTTTTCATTCCTTATTGCATGAATTTGAGTTCTTTCCCTTCTTTTTTTGATAATGTTGGCTAGGGATTTATCAATTTTATTTATTCTTTCGAAGAACCAGCTCTTTGATTCACTTATTTTTTGTGGAGTTTTCTTCATCTCAATTGCATTAATTTCTGCCCTGAGTTTTATAATCTCCTCGCTTCTTTGGGCTTTTGGTTTGGCTTGTTGCTCTTTTTCTAAGAGTTTGAGGTGTAGCATTAGGCTATTTATTTGCTATCTTTCTGTTTTCTTTGTATATGAGTTCATTGCTATAAATTTCCCTCTGAGGACTGCTTTCATTGCATCCCACAGATTCCGGTAGTTTGTACTTGCATTTTCATTTATTTGTAGGTATTTTTTAATTTCTTCTTTAACTTCTTGTGTGACCCACTGGTTATTCAGGAGGTTATTGTCTAATTTCCAAGCATTTATGCGGTTTTTGGAGTTATCTTTGTCATTAATTTCCAATTTCATTGTACTGTGGTCCGATAGTATGCATGGGATAACTTCAGTTCTTTTGCATTTAGGTAGATATGCTTTATGGGCTAGAATGTGGTCAATTTTAGAGAAAGACCCATGTGCAGCTGAGAAAAATGTGTATTCTGATATTGTGGGGTGGAACACTCTGTATACATCTACTAAGTCCATTTCTTCACACTTTTGGTTCAGGTCTGTTATTTCTTTGCTGAGTTTCTGTCCAGTTGACCTGTCTCTTTGCGTCAGAGGGGTGTTTAAGTCCCCTATTACAATAGTGTTATTATTTGATTTTTCACGCCTGTTAAGATTTCACTTGTAAAGTTTGGTGCTCCATTGTTTGGTACATAAATGTTTAGGATTGTTACCTCTTCCTCTTGCAGCTTTCCCCTAGCTAGTATGTAATGGCCTTCTTTATCTCTTTTGGTTGTTTTTGGTTTGAAGTTTACATTGTCTGCAAACATAATAGCTACCCCGGCTTTTTTCTGGGGACCTGTTGCATGGAGAATTGTTTTCCATCCTTTCACTTTCAGCCTGTGGATTTCCTTTTGAGTAAAATGTGTTTCCTGTATACAACATATCGTTGGATTGTGTTCCTTAATCTACTCTGCCAATCTTTTCCTTTTGATTGGTGAATTGAGTTCATTTACCTTAATGGTTATAATGGTTATATGTTGGCTTATTCTAGTCATGTTATTTACTCGTTCTTGTTTTCCTTCTTTTGCTGTCTGTTTACTTGTTCTGTTTTAGGGTTTATTTCTATTGTTGTTGTTGGGATTGTGGTCATTTTTTTCTCTGTCTAGAATATCTTTTAGTGCTTTTTGCAATGCTTGTTTGGCACTCATGAAGTTCTTCAGTTGTTCTTTTTCGTAGAAATATTTTATTTCTCCATTGAATTTGAAGGATAGTTTTGCAGGATACATCAGTCTGGGTTGGAAGTTGTTTTGTCTCAGAATCTGTAGTACCTCACTCCAAGCTCTTCTTGATTTCATGGTTTCTGTTGAGAAGTCTGCTGTGATTCTGATGGGCTTTCCTTTATAGGTGATCTGTTTCTTTTCTCTAGCAGCTTTTAATATTGTGTTCTTCTGCTGGATGTCTGGGATCTTCACTAGTATATGTCTGTGTGTGGTTTTGTTTGGGTTATGGCTCGTTGGGGTTCTATATGCCTTGATTAACTGTACTTCAGTATCTTTTACCATGTTTGGGAAATTTTCTGCTATTATTTCAGCAAATGTTCTTTTTATATCATTTGTGTTGTCTCCTGCTGTTTCACTAACTCCTATAACTCGAATATTATTTCTTTTTGCCTCTTCTTGCAGCTGTTGGATTGATTTTTCTTGGATCCTTGATGACTTTATGAGATCCTTCCTTTCACGCTCATTAGCTGCCATGCTGTCTTCAAGATCTGAAATTCTATCTTCGGCTTCATTTAAGCGGTTTTGCCAGCTTTCAATGGAAGTTTTCAATTCCTGGCAATCTCTTTGGATGTTTCATTCGTGGTAATTCATTCCTCAATTGCTCTTGTAATGTTTTCATTTGTTTCCTATTTTTTTCTATTCTTTTATCTATTTCTTTGTGTGTGTGGAACATTTCTTCCATTATGGCTTTCAGTTCATTTTTTGTCTGAGAGAATATTTCTACTTGAATCTCTTTTGTGGCCTGATGGAGTTGTTTCTTTACTTCGGATGTGATTGTTTCTGAGACTGCAGGTATGTTACTAATTTCTGCTTTAATCTGTTCTATGGCCTGATGGAGTTGTTTCGTTACTTCGGATGTAATTGTTTCATAAATTGCAGGTATGTAGCTTATTTCTGCTTTAATCTCTTCTATGGCCTGTTGGAGTTGTTTCTTTATTTCGAATGCAATCGTTTCAGAACTTGCAGGTATGTGGCTTCCTGGTTCCCCTATATCCTCGCATCCAGGACTTGTTCTGGGTGGGGTTGAGTTCTGAGACCGCGTTTTGTTCTTCTGTCTTCCCATTTTTGGATATCAGATTTAAACTATTGAGCTATAAATTACCCAGGCAGTTCACCAGGCAAAGGTCCGTTGCAAAGGCTGCTCCAAGGGCTCCTTCTCTTCGGGGGAATGTCCCTTAATCTTTCTGCTAAGAGTTCTGCTCAAAAGGCTGCTGAGAGGCTGGTTTGTGGGCTGAGGTACTCCCTACCCAGAGACCTGGCCAGGGCGTGTAAACAGCTCCCCCGCCTGCCCAGGGATCCCTGCAGTCATGGGGGCCGAGCTCTTCCCCCACTCAGTGATCCGGTCAGTGCAGCGCGCAATCAGCTCATCTGTCTCCTAATCCGTGCAGGCAGGAGGGTCCCAAAGTGCTGATATTTCATGCTTCGCCCACGATCCGCCACTCCCCGGCGCTTCTCTGTGTCCTCAGCGCTCTTGCAGGGGTCGCCGATAGCAGCCACTGCAGTGCCTGCGGGCTGCAGGCCAAGGAGGGCGCCAGCAGCAGGGATGGGGCCTGGAGCGGGACCCCGGTCTGCAGCCTGGATTAGCGCAGCCTGCCCAAGGAGCGTGGGCTCTGAGTCCGCCCCATGCTGCCGCTGCCAAAAAGCCAATTTCTGGCCGCAGCCACCAGCAAGCCACACAGGGTTGGGAGGTGGGAGGGTCTGGCCCACCGCGCGCGCCCTCGGGGCATGCAGACCTGGTCGAGCTGCCGCCCACGCACCGCGCCCAGTGCCTCAGGTGCCCAGTGCTATGGGCCTGCCCGTGCCTTGCCGCCATGGCTCGGGCTGTGCAGAATAACACGTTCAGTTTGAACTTTGCAACCACAGTCCCTGCACTCGTGCGTGCCAAACCTGTCTCGAGCTGGAGCTCTCTGTCAGGGAGGATCTTTGTTTTGCTGCTCACCTGGTCGCCATCTTCCCAGAAGTCCTCGAAAGATATCTTAAAAATAGCAAGAAACCATGAGAAATCAATCCACCAGATAAAAGATGAAGCAAAACAACATAAGATTGACTGGAGTCAGTGAGAAAGCTAAAGACAGCGCAAAAGCCATTAAAAACCTATTCACAGAAATAATGGCAGAGCCTATGGCCATACCACCCTCAACATGCCCTATCTCATCTGATCTTGGAAGCTAATCAGGGTTGGGCCTGGTTAGCCCTTGGATGGGAGAAATAATAGCAGAAAACTTCTCAAATATGGATAAAGAATTTGGCATAGAAATTAATGAAGCATATAGATCTGTAAATACTCATGACCAAAATAAATCTACACCAAGGCACACAATAATCAAGATTCCAGAAATTCAGCATAAGAACAAAATATTGAAAGCATCTACAGAAAGGGAACAAATCACTTATAAAGGAAAGCCCATCAGAATCACAGCAGACTTTTCAACACAAATTGTCAAATCAAGAAGAGCCTGGAGTGAGATATTTCAAGCCCCAAAAGAAAACAATCTTCAACCCAGGTTGATGTACCTCAAAAACTATCCTTCAAATTCTTTTTTTTCCATGCTAACTTTTCTTTCTTTCTTTTTTTTTTTTTGATTTTTTATTTTAAAGACAAAAGGATGGAGACATACGAACCAGAACAAGCCATAAGCAATATTGAAAATACAAAATTATACAGAACATAGCTGGGAATTAGCACTGGATGCTGTATTACATAATGTCATCTTCACACTAGTTAACACACAAACATTAAAGGAAATACCAAATTATAGAGAAGATAGTAGGGAATCAGCACTGGATGCTGCATAACATAAAGTTATCTTCACTTTTGTTAATACAAAAACGATCGAGGAAATACAAATTATAAAGAACATAGAAGGGAATTAGCTCTGGATGCTGTCCTACATAATGTTACCGTCACATTTGTTACTCAGTTACACAGATGATGGCCCATTTGATCATTCAATTTTCTCCTCCCTCATCTCTGTTGCCCTATCACTCAATCAGTCATCTTCCCTGTGATAATAACTGTACTCCTGGGTTTATCTACACCCCTGGACTCTCGCCTTGGGAAGAGATATAGCTGCCTCAGACTATACTATAGCATACATGGGTGTATACAAACTGCCATAGTCGGAGGTGGAAAAGCACCTATGCTCACAGTGGACCGCCTGGCTCTGCCCCGTCACCATGCTATGGGTGGGGGCAGGTCCAGTCCATGGGGTGCCCTCAGTGGGGTCCACACAGGAGCAGCCACAGGGCCCAGGGCCACGGGGCTCAGGGCGGAGCAGCCACAGGGCCCTCAGCAGAGCAGCCGCGGGGCCCTCGGCAGAGCAGTCACAGGGCCCTTGGTGGAGCAGCTGTGGGGCCCTTGGCAGAGCAGGTGCAGGGCCCACGGTGGAGCAGAAATCATCCCATGCATACTATATAACCAGAGTGGCAAAAAAAATTACAAAAACTACATAAACACATGAAAATTAAACAACACCCTTCTGAACAACTAATGGGTAGCAGAGGAGATGAAAGATGAAATTAAACAGTGCCTACAGTTAAATGATAATACGGATACAACATACCAAACTTATGGGACACAATGAAAGCAGTCCTATCAGAGAAATTTATAGCTTTGAACTCTCACATGAAGAAAACAGAACAAGCTCAAATAAACAACCTATAGTTGAAGCTCAAATTTCTAGAAAAAGAAGAACAAATCAAACCCAAAGCTTGTATAAGGGAGGAAATCATAAAGGTAAAAGCAGAAATTAATGCAATTGAGACTAAGAAAACAATACTAAAAAATCAATAAATTGAAAAATTTGTTCTTTGAAAAAATAAATAAAATTGATAAACCATTAGCCAACCTCATCAAAAAGAGGAAAGAAAAAATACAAATTCAAGTAATTAAGAATTAAGACAGGGAGGGGCTGGGGATATAGCTCAGTGGTATAAGCACTTGCCTGGCAAGCCTGAGGTCATGAGTTCAATTCCCAGTACCAAAAACAAAACAAAGAATCAGGCGGTCCCAGAACATGTAAAAAAAAAAAAAAAAAAAAAAAAAAAAAAAAAAAAAAAAAAAAAAAAAAAAAAAAAAAAAAAAGAATTAAGAGGGGGGAAATTATAATGGATCCTACAGAAATCCAGGAAATCATTAATACTTAAGATGGAATACTCCAATAAGATGGAAAACACAGAAAAAATGGACACATTCCTAGACACAATCAAACTGCCAAAAAAAATCAAGAAGATGTAACAATCCTAAATAATCCAATATCAGAAAATGAAATTGAAAATCAAAAATTTACCAATAAAGAAAAGCACAGGTCCTCATAAATTCACTGTTGAATTCTACAAGAAATTTAAAGAAGGACTAATGCAACTAATGCCAAAAATCTTTAAGGAAACTGAATGGAAAGCAATACTTCCAAAATCATACCTGGAAGCAAGTGTTACTCTGATTCCAAAACCAGAAAGGAACCTGACCAAAAAAGAAAACTATAGGTCAATCTCCCTGATGAGTATGAACACAAAAATCTTCAATAAGTCACTGGTAAACAGAATGCAACAAATCATCAAGAAGATTATAAACCATGACTAAGGAGAACTCATCCCAGATATGCAGGGATGGTTCAATATAAGCAAATCAATAAATGTAATATACCACATTAACAGAACCAAAGACAAAAATCACATGATCATCTCAATAGATGCAGAAAAGGCTTTTGACAAAGTTCAACACCCATTTATCATAAAAACCCTACACAAAATTGGAACAGATGGTCTTTAGTGGAATCTTCCAGAAGCCATCTGTGCCAAATCAACAGCTAACATCATTCAATGGTCAAAAACTGAAGGCTTTTACTTTGAAATCAGGAACAAGACAAGAATGTCTCCTATCACCACTCCTATTCAATATAATTCTGGTAACATTAGCCAGAGCAATTAGACAAAAGTGAGAAATAAATTAATAAGGATAGGAAAATACCCCACCAAAAACTTCTAGATTTAATAACCAAATTCAACAGTGCAGCTGGATACAAAATCAACACTCAAAAATCAATAGCAGTCCTATACACAAGCAATAAACTCACAGAGAGAAAAATGAAGAAAACTACACCTTTTATGATAACATCCAAAAAGTGAAATACCTAGGAATCCATCTAACAAAGGAAATAAAAGATCTATACACTGAAAATTACAGTACTCTGAAAAAAGTGATCAAAGAAATTACCACAAAGTGGAAAGATATCCCTTGCTCATGGATAGGAAGAACCAACATAGTGAAAATGGCCCTACTCCCAAAACTGTTGTACAGATTTAATGCAATCCTAATGAAAATATAATTAGCACACTTCACAGAACTAGATAAAACACCCCTAAAATTCAGTTGAACACAGAGGAGACCTAGAAGAGCAAAAGCAATTCTTGACAAGGGCAAGTCAGGGGGCATCGCAATCACTGACTTGAAATTATACTATAAAGCTACTGTGATAAAGTCAGTATGGTACTGGCAAATAAAAACAACAACAACAAACAGACATGAGGATCAGTGGAACAGAATAGAAGATGCAGACACAACTCTAAGCCACCTTAACTTGGACAAAGGGGCCAAACATGTTCACGGGAAGAAAGATAGCCTCTTTAGTAAATGGTGCTTGAAAAACTGGCTTCCACATGCGTAAGACTAAAACCAGACCCATGCCTACCACTAGGTGCTAAACAAAAGGAAAAATGGATCAATGATCTAAACAGTAAAACAGAAACACTAAATCTACTAGAAGAGAAAATAGGTAGACGTCGTGAAAACATAGATGTAGGCAGAGACTTAATGAACAAAACCGATTATATGAGAAATACTACAAAAAATGAACAAATGGGATCTTACCTTACTAAAAAGCTTTTCAGAAGAAAAGAAATCACTAACGAAGTGAAAAGACAACCCATAGAGTGGGAAAAATTACCAAAGCTGAATAAATTTCTACATAAACTGATATCAGTCAATGAAATTGAAGATGTAATTAACAACCTACCAACAAAGAAAAGCCCAGACCCTGAAATATTCACTATTGAATTCTATAAGAATTTTAGAGAAGACCTAATACTGCTACTTCTCAAACTCTAATGGAATTAAAAAGGAAGCTAGACTCCCAATATCATTTCCTATAAGCAAGCATTACCCTGATAGCATAGCCAGAGAAGGACCCAATCAGGAAAGAAGACTACAGGTCAGTATCCTTAATGAACATAGATGTAAAAATCCTCAATAAGAATCTGGTAAACAGAATGCAGCAGAGTATCAAGAAGATCTATACCCTGAATAAAGTGTAAATCTCAGGGGTGCAGGAATGTTTCAACATAAGCAAATCAATAAGTGTAATATAGCATATTAACAGAGCCAAGGAAAGAAACATATATAACCTAGTATTTCCTCCCTACTGTAAGAACCTGAAAGAGTAAATAAAATGTGAAAGTTACAATAGATATTGTGAAAGGATAAAGAAACTGCTCAAATAGGAGGGAGTCACTGGGATAAAGGAGAGGAGAGGAAAAAGAAAGAAGGAAGAGGGGGAAAATATGTGTATGTGTATATATATATATATATATATATATATATATATATATACACACACACACACACACACACACACAGGAAAGCTAGGGAAATTGTACTACAAATATCTGTTGGTTTATTGAAAGGAATTGTTAATGTGTAATTGTTTAAGCAATCTTGCATGCCTATATCTGGTTATATGTGCAACCATTTTGAAGATGACATTATGTAATATAACAACCATTGTTAATATCCTATCAGCATGTTTTGAAATTCTGTATCATTTTTATTGCTCCCTATGATGTTTTGTTTATGTATTTATTTTTGTTATTTTGTTTTTTTAATGAAGAACAAAGTTTATATATATATATATATGGGGAAAGCTGGAATAGGTGTACTGCTGATGTATGTGGTTTATACAGAGGAACAGTCAATGCTTATAATTTTCTTTTTTCTTGACCAGTTTTTCATGCTTGAATTTGGTATTTGGAATGACTGGTCTGAAAACAATATTCAGTATAAGAACCATTGTTGAACTTCTGCCATCTTACATGGTGAGGCTCTGCATCATTTCCAATTTTTTTTACTTGTTACTGTCTGACTCTTTGATCAATCTTACACTTTATGTCTAGTGGATTGTTATGATTGATACATTATGTCAACTTGGGGAGTCTAGAGGTTTGGCTGAGTGATTCAGCAGGAAGCCAGGGTGCTTACTTTGTATACATCCTGAGCCTGTGGAAGAGGAAGGCATGGAGATTGTGTGAGAGCTACACGCCCCCTGGGTGAGGGTAGCCTGTTTACAATGTAACGGAAGGAAAGAGGCTGCTTGCCTGCCATTCCTCCCTTTTGCTGGGTGTTTTTGCTGTGCTCTCCTGCCGTGAATGTTTGCCCTCTGCCACGTGCCACTC
Organism: Dinomys branickii; assembly: GCA_004027595.1. Classification (NCBI taxonomy): domain Eukaryota; kingdom Metazoa; phylum Chordata; class Mammalia; order Rodentia; family Dinomyidae; genus Dinomys; species Dinomys branickii. Next base: position 8,293 of record PVLD010007674.1, on the reverse strand, counting down.
TGGCTCAGAACCAGCCAAGTAGAGACTGAAACTTCCACAAACTGTAAGCTAAATAAACCTTTCCTTCCTTAATTTTGGGTATTTTGTCTCAGCAATGAGAGGAAAAGTAACCAAGATATGGACCGAGCAACTTCGTTGAAGATAACAGTATGTAATATAACAACCATCGTAAATTTCTATCATTTTTGTTTTGAGATCATGTATCATTTTTGTTGTTTTTTATTTTGTCTTCATTGTTGTTTTGTCAGTTTTTAAAAATTTTTTTAATGCTGGGAATTGAACTCATGACCTTGCACTTGCTAGTCAGGCACTTGAGCTGCTCAGCTATTTTCCCAGCCCAGTTTTTAGTTTTTAAAATAAAAAATCTCATCAAAATGGAAAGAAAAGAGATGTAGAAAATGCATTTGACAAAGTCCAACACCCATGCATGATAAAAACCTTACAGAATATTGACATAGATGGTCTGTATGTCCATCTGATAAAAGTCATCCATGACAAACCAACAGCCAATATCATACTAAATGGACACAAACTGAAAGCTTTCACTCTAAAATCAGGAATAAGATAAGGATCCTCTGTCATGATTCTTATTCTGTATACTTATGGAAACATTAAGCAGAGGACTTAGACAAGAAAGAAAATAAAAGGACTAAGGATAGGAAAGGAATAAGCTAAATTCTCATTATTTGTGGCTGACATGATACTCTACATAGAAGTCTCCCAAAACCCTAACGAAGAATTGTAGATTTAGTAACCAAATTCAGTAGCATAGCAGGACACTAACTCAACATCAAAAATCAAGTGTTCCTGTACATGATTAACAAACTCACTGAGAGACCAATTAGGGAAACAACATCTTTCATAATAGCATCCAAAAAAATGAAATACCTAGGAATCAGTCTGACAAAGGAAAGAAAAAGACCTCTACACTGAAAACTACAGAACTCTGAAAAAGGAGATTGAAGAGGATATCAGAAAATGAAAACATTCTTGGGTAGGAAGAACCAATATGGTGAAAATGGTCGATATTTTCAAATTGCCATACAGATTTAATGCAATCCCGATCAAATTCAAGAGGATATCTCTCAGAATTGCAGTAAACAATCCTAAAATTCATTTGGAATGAGACTAGACCTAGAATAGCAAAAGCAATTCTGGGCAAGAAAGGCAAGGAGGTGGCATCACAATCCCTCACTGAAATTAGACTACAAAGGTACTGTGATTAAAAACAACATGGTACTGGCAAAAAACAAAACAAAAACAACAGACTTAAGGATCAGTGGAACAGGCACAGAAACAATTCCAGACATACTTAGTCACCCTATCTTTGACAAAGGTGCCAAACACTGTCACTGAAAGAAAGATAACCTCTTTAAAATTTTTTTTATTCTTTGGTGCCAGGAATCAAACTTAGGACCTTGCACTTGCGAGGGAAGTGCTATGCCACTGAGCTATATCCCTGGCCTGATAGCCTCTTTTATAAATGGTGGTGGAAAAAATCACTTTGCATATGCCAAAAATTAAAAATAGACTCATGTCATTTACCATGCACTAAATTAAAATCAAAATGGCTAAAAGATACAAATGTTAAAACTGAAACACTAAATCTGCTGGAAGATAGAATAAGTGGAACTCTCGAAAACATTGGTGTAAACAAAGAGTTTATGAACCAAACCCCAATTGTACAGGAACTATCATAACAAATCAACGCTTTGGATCTCATCTTATTAAAAAGCTTTTGTACAGTAAGAGAAATCACCAACAGTGAAGAGGACTATGATCTAGAATATATAAAGAAGTAAAAAATATCAGACCCTCCCAACTTAAAGACCCAGTCCAGTAAAGGGGCCTCTAAAATGAAGACAGTTCTCAGATAAAGAATTTAAAATGGCAAATAAGTATAAGAAAAATGATCAACATCATTGGTTATTTTGAGAAATGCAAATTAAAACAACATTGAGACTTCCTCTGATCCGAGAAAGAATGACTTTTGTCAAGAAAGCAACCAATAAAAAATCGTGGTGGGGCTGTGGGGGTAAAGGAAACCTTCTCCACTCTTGGTGGGAGTGTAGACTGGCCCCATCACTGTGGAAATCAGTGTGGCAGTTCCTCAAAAACCTATGACTACAGGTTCCATTCAAGCCAGCTATTCCAGGATGGGAATATAGTTCAGGGCCATAAATGCTTGCCTGGCAAACCTGAGGTCATGAGTTTGACTCCCAGTATCAAAACCCAACCAACCAAACAAACAAACAAAAACCCAAGATGGCTCATGCCAGCTATTCCAGGATGGGGATATAGTTCAGTGGCATAAGTGCTTGCCTGGCAAACCTCAAGTCATGAGTTTGACTCCCGGTACCAAAAACCAACCAACCAAACAAACAAACAAAAACCCAAGATGGCTCAAGGCAGCTATTCCTATTCTTGGTACCTTTCCAAAAGAATTAAAAGCATCATACTACAGCAATATATGCACACTCACGTTTATAGCAGCAGAGTTTATAATAGCTAAATCTTAAAAAAAGCCCAAGTGCCCATCAACTGATGAATGGCCAAGGAAGACTTTCTTATACAACGATGTACTACTCTGCCATAAGGAAGGATAAGCTTCAGGCATTTCTAGGGAAATGAATGCACCTTGAGGACATACGCTTAAGTGAAGTAAACCATATAGACATCACTTCTCTGGTGTGAGAAACTGAAAGTGTAAATAAGGACCAAATGTATAATAGATGTTGTGAAATAGGAAGAAAATGTTCAGATGGGAAAGAGAACTATGGATGGGGAGGGGGAAAGGAAAGAATGGAAAAGAAAAAATGATGAGAAAAGAAGAATGGAAACAAAGCTTTTGTAAAGAAGGAGGGAGAGGGGGTTTAAGGAAGGGTAAGGAACTGGAACTGGAAAAAAATAGAATTAAATTGTGTCATGTACAGGTACAAATTCCCTGTGAAGAATGTGATCATTATGTATATCTAAAGTGTACCAATACATGCAATGAATTTAAAAAATCAATTGTGTGACTGGTGTAATGACTCACACCTGTATTCCCAGTACTTGGGAGGGTGAAGTAGGAGGACTGCCATAAGTTTGAGGTCAGCCTCAGCTACATACTGAGTTCAAGGTCAGCCTGAACTGCATACTGAGAACCTGTCTCAAGAAAATGAAAAATATTTTATACACAGGACTTTACATGCACCCTGACTTCCAGGAGGTCACAGAAACAGGCAGTCTGTGATCTCTGCCAGTGCACCCCACATCTGGCTCCTGTGCATGCCCCAATCTGCCTGGAGACACAGAATCAGGTGGTCCCCAAATTGTTAACCCTGCAATTTGTGTATGGGCTCTATCTGCACCCTGAACTGCCTGGGGGCACAGAACCACTGGTCCATGATTGCACCACAAGTGCAGCCCACTTCTGTGTCATACGTATGCCCTGAGCTGCAAGAAGACACTGGATCAGACAGACTGACATCAGCTGACATCACTGTTTGTGTCTGAGATCTGGGAAAATTAGGTACATTTCACCATCTGCTGGAAGACACCAGACTAAGCAGTGCATCTCAGTGCACTGAGGGGAAGGCCTGACCACCAGGAAAACTAGGGATTCTAGTGACCTTTGCAGAGATGCTAGGAAAGAGGGAGAGTGAGTGTTCCACCTCCAGCATCAAACATGACAAGACAAAGGACGAAAAGGCAATCTCAGAACTCCACCCCACTCAGAACAAGTCTAGGAGACATTGAGATAGGGGAACTTGATAAACACACACCTGAAATTGCTGAAATAAATGCAATGGAAGTAAAGAAACAACTTCATCAGGCCATAGAAGACATCAGATCAGAAATAATCTCGCAGGTAAAAAATGAAATGACAACAATAATGAAAGAATTGCTCAGCACATCTAAAGAAGAAATACATAAAAAAGATGAGTATAGGCAACTGATGGAAACATTAAATGAACAATATAAGAATGAACTAAAACACTTGAAACAGATTTAAAGAGATATCCAGAAAATCAAAACTTTCATTAAAAGCTGGCAAAACTGCTTGAATGAAGCCAAAGATAGAATTTCAGATCTTGAAGACATCATGGCAGCTAGCAATCATGAAAGAGAGGATCTCTTAAATCAACAAGGAACCAGAAAAAAAAATATTCAACAGCTGCAAGAGGAGGCAAACAGAGTCACACGAATAGGAGTCAATGAAACAGCAGGAGAGGACGCAAATGACATAAAAAGAATATTTGCAGAAATAATGGAAATCCGAGATATAAGTAAATGAGACATACAGAACTCCTACTAATCATAACCAAAATAAAACTACACCCAGACATATAATAAAGCTCCCAGATATCCAGCAAAAGAACAGAATATTAAAAGCTGCTAGAGAAAAGAAACAGATCACCTATAAAGGAAAGCCCATCAGAATTACAGCAGACTTCTCAACACAAACCATGCAATTAAGAACCGCGTGGAGTGAAGTATTACAGGTCCCAAGACAAAACAGCCTCCAACCAAGATTGATGTATCTTGCCAAACTATCCTTCAAGTTTAATGGAGAAATGAAATATTTCCATGACAACGAGCAACTGAAGAACTTCATGAGTGCCAAGCCAGCCTTACAAAAGACATTCTAGACAGAGAAGAAAATGACTGCAATTTCAAGAACAACAACAGAAAGGAACCCTCAAGCAGAACAAGCAATTAAACAGGTAGAAAGGGTAAGAAACCAACAGCAAGTAAATAACACAACAATGATAAGTCAACACTTATCTGTTATAACCATAAATATAAATGGTCTCAATTCACCAGTCAAAAGAAACAGAAAGGCAGAGTGGATTAAGAAACAAAATCCAACAATGAGCTATATACAGGAAACACATTTTACTCAAAGGGAAACCCATATACTGAAAGTCAAAGAGTGGAAAACGACTCTCCATGTAGCAGGAACCCCCATAAAAGCAGGTATTGCCATTATGTTTGCAGACAACATAAACTTCAAAACAAAAACAATCAAAAGAGATAAAGAAGGTCACTACATACTTGTTAGGGGAAAACTGCAAGAGGAAGAGATAACAATCATAAACATCTATGCACCAAATATTGGAGCCCCAAACTATGTAAGACAAATCCTAACAGACACATAAATCCAAAGAATTAACAACACTATTGTAATAGGGGACCTAAATATCCCTTTGACACAGAGATAGGTCAACTGGACAAAAAATCAGCAAAGAAATAGCAGATCTGAACCAAATCTGTGAACAAATGGACTTAGTAGATGCATACAGAGTGTTCCACCCTACAACATCAGAATACACATTTTTCTCAGCTGCACATGGGACCTTATTTAAAATAGACCACATTCTAGCCCATAGAGCATACCTACCTAAATGCAAAAGAAGTGAAATTATCCCATGCATATTATCTGACCACATGCAATGAAATTGGAAATTAATGACAAAAGGAACTCCAAAAACTCCATAAACACTTGGAAATTAAAGAATAACCTCCTGAACAACCAATGGGTCATACAAGAAATTTAAAAATACCTATAAACAAATGAAAATGTACATACAACTTACCGGAATCTGTGGGATGCAATGAAAGCAGTCTTCAGAGGGAAATTTATACCAGTGAACTCACACATAAGGAAAACAGAAAGAGAAGAAATAAATAGCCTAATGCTGCACCTCAAACTTTTAGAAAAAGAATAAGTCAAGCCCAAAGCCCAAAGAAGGTAGGAGATTATAAAGATCAGGGCAGAAATTAGTGCAATTGAGATGAAGAAAACACTACAAAAAATAAATGAATCAAAGAGTTGGTTTTTTGAAAGAATAAATAAAATTGATAAACCCCTAGCCAACCTTATCAAAAAAAAGAAAGGAAAAAACTCATATTCATGTAATAAGGAATGAAAAGGATGAAATCACTACAGGTCCCACAGAAACTCAAAAGATCATTAAAACCTACTTTCAAAATCTTTACTCCCATAGAATACAAAACTCAGAAGAAATGGACAGATTCATAGATATGTATGAATTACCAAAGTGGAATCAAGAAGATGTAAAAATCCTGAACAACCCAATATCAATTAATGAGATTGAAAACATGATTAAAAACTTACTGACAAAGAAAACCCCAGGCCTTGATGGATTCACAGCAGAATTTTATAAGAAATTCCTAGAAGATTTAATACCAACACTCCTAAAACTCTTCAAAGAAATTGAAAAGGAAGCAATTCTCCCCAACTCATTTCTGGAGGCAAGTATTACACTGATACCAAAACCAGAGAAAGATCCAACCAAGAAAGAGAACTACAGACCAATCTCCCTAATGAACACAGGTGTAAAGATACTCAATAAAATACCAGCAAATAGAATGTAGCAAATCATGAAGAAAATCATACATCATGCCCAAGTTGGATTCATTCCAGGAATACAGGGTTGTTTCAATATTTGCAAATCAATAAATGTTGTACATCATATCAATAGAGACAAAGGGAAAAAGCACAGGTTCATCTCAATAGATGCCGAAAAACCTTTTGACGAAGTCTAACATGCATTCATGATAAATACCTCACAGAAAATAGGAGTAGATTGTCTTTACCTCAACCTGATCAAAGCCAACTATGACAAACGAACAGCCAACATCATACTAAATGGACAAAAATAAAGCTTTCACTTTAAAATCAGGAACAAGACAAGGATGTCCACTGTCACCACTCCTTTTCAACATAGTTGTGGAAGCATTAGCCTGAACAATTAGACAAGAGAGAGAAATAAAAGGAATAAAGATAGGAAAGGAAGAAGTAAAATTATCACTATGTGCAGATGACATGCTACTTTACATGGAAGATCCCCAAAACTCCAAAAGAAGAAACCTGAATTAATCAACAAATTCAGCAGTGTAGCTAGATACAAAGTCAACACCCCAAAATCAATAGCATTCCTATACACAAAGAATAAACAGACTAAGAGGGAAATTAAGGAAACCATACCTTTCACAATAGCATCCAAAAAATTGAAATATTAAGGAAAAAAATATAACAAAAGAAATAAAAGATCTATTCAATGAAAACCACAGTACTCTGAAAAAAGAGATATAAGAGGATTTCAGCAAATGGAAAAATATGCCTTGCTCATGGACAGGAAGAACCAACACTGTGAAAATTTTCATACTACTGAAATTGTTGTACAGATGCAGTGCAATTCCCATTAAAATACCATTAGTATACCTCACAGATCTAGAGAACACATTCCTTAAATTCATCTGGAAGCAGAAGGGACTCAGAATAAGAAAAGCAATTCTGGGCAACAAAGACAAGTCAGCCACAACCACAAGCACACTCAGCTACCTAATCTTTGACAAAGGGGCCAAGCAAACTCACTGGAAGAAAGATAGCCTCTTTAATAAATGGTGTCTGAAAACTTGGCTTGCCACTTGCCAAAGACTGAAAATAGATTCAAGTGTATCACCATGCATGAAACTGAAGTCAAAATGGATCACAGATCTCAATATTAAAACAGAAACACTAAATCTTTTGGAAGAGAAAGTAGGTAAAAATCTTGAAGACATAGAGGTAGGCAGAGAGTTCATGAACAAAAACCAGACCACATGGGAAATACTTCAAAGAATCAACAACTGGGATCTCATCCTACTGAAAGGTTTTTGCACATCTAAGGAAATCGCCAATAGAGTCAAAAGAAAACCCACAAATTGGGCAAAAAAATTTAACTGATGGGCCCTTGGACAAGGTCTTCTATCTAGAACATATAAAGAATTTAAAAACAGCCCCCCAAAATTCAAAGACTCAATCTAAAAATGGGCATCTGAGATGAATACACATTTCTCAGGTAAAGAAATACAAATCAGAAACAAATACATTAGAAAATCTTCAACATCATTCATCACTCGAGAAATGTAAATTAAAACAACATTGAGGTCTTTACCTAGCTGGCTTCCGGGAAGATGGCGACCAGGTGAGCGGCAGAGTGAAACTCTCCCAGAGACCGATCATTTGCGCATGGGTGCCCAGTCCGTGGATGCAAAATTCCAACTGATTGGGTTGTTCTCTGCGCCCTGAGCATTAAAGGGCCGGCTGGACAAGCCAGGCGGTGAGAAGTGGGCGGATCCTGAGAGCTGGGCGCCCGAGGGATGGGTGCTGCCCTTGGGCTGCAGCTTCGCTCAATCCGCGTACAGCTGAGAGAGTGATTGCGGCGGGACGGATGCTTCAAGCTCCTGAACCCTATCGGCTGGGAGGCGGCTGTAACCAGGATTTGTTGGAGGCGGCCGA
>PVLD010007673.1:0-89614 GCA_004027595.1 Dinomys branickii | reverse complement strand
AAGACGTGCAGAAACCTTCTGAAGATGAGTGGGGTAAGACCCTGGATGCCATGGAAGCTGCCCTGGCCCTGGAGAAGAACCTGAACCAAGCTCTCCTGGATCTTCATGCCTTGGGCTCTGCCAAGACAGACCCCCATATCTGTGATTTCCTGGAGAACCACTTCCTAGATGAGGAGGTGAAGCTCATCAAGAAGATAGGCGACCACCTCACCAACCTCCGCCGGCTGGCGGGGCCCCAGGCTGGGCTGGGCGAGTACCTCTTCGAAAGGCTCACCCTTAAGCACGACTAGGAGGCTACAGAGCCCGGCAGTCTCTGAGGGGCTCCTGAATCATCTGGCATCAGGGCTTTGGCCTAACTCTATCCCTCCAGCCATTAGGCAGCTTTTTCTCCTCTGGAGCCCCCTTCCAAATCTTGGACCAAAAGAAAATAAAGCCTTTTGCAGAAAAAAAAAAAAAGCGCTGTAACTATAGAGTTCATTAATTAAAAAAATTTAAAAGCTAAACAGTAAGAGACACACAGTCAAGCCCTAGAACAAGGAGACTGCTCAGAAAAAGACTCTGCTGTGGCGCCCAGCAGTGGCCCGTGTTGAGCCAGGCCACAGCCCTTAGGCAGGTGTCCCAAACAAAGGTGAGCAGAGACTTCTCATCACAGAACTTCCCAGAGGAAGAGATTCCCCAGCAGGCTAAAGCTTGCACACTTAACCTGAAATAAAAATGAAAAATTCCTTTGCAGTTGCTGGCAGCATAGCAGACGGCTCCCACGTGGCTCAGCTGCATTCCTTCCAGCCTTCCCTGCCAGTGCTTCTGACCCCATCCCTTTCCCATGGCAGAAACACATGTTCCCATGAAAGAAAATCTGCTCTGGACTAAGGAGGCCCAGGGAAAATGTGACAAGATAGACATATGCCCTGTGCCTTGGGCGCATGTGGCCCTGTGGTGTTCCAGGTAAACCACGTTCACTATGCATTTCTAGATGCTATATATATATATATATTTTTTTTTTTTCCTAGATGCTATATTCACAGACACTTCTCCTAGGGCAGGATGGGAGCAGTGACCTGTCCTTGTGATGAAAACCGGAACTGCCTCTTCCATACAGCCGCCTCCCTCTCCTGGGCTCTTGGGCAGTACTTCTTGTCTCTGGCCTTGTCCACCTGCCCAGGCTCATCTGCCTGGCTCATGTGCTCACTGTCCTTCCTTCATCTTGCCAGGTCCTTGAGAGCGTTCAGATTGCTAAATCTGGTACAACCTGATCCCTGCTCACGCAAGGCCCCCTCTCCTCGCTCATTCATTCTATAATTTTACTACTTCCTCTTCACCAAGGAAAAACCTACAGGAACCCTCCAGATCCACCTGCTCTTAGTTGACTTAAAAATTAGTAAGTTTGGAGATCACAGAGTTGAACAATCTGTTATTAGTCTTCCACTAGCTTGACTGTGGGTGACATCTCTGACATGGGGGTTAGATGTGTGGGAACACTGATTTCTCACGTGACCCTGCGCATCGCTGATGGGTGACTGGAATGAGGTGAAAAGGCTTGGGATCTCTGTCTTCACAATATTTGTGCCTCTTTTGGTGCCTTAACCTTTGGGTCAGATTCTACTCCTTCTCGCATAGACATGTTGATCATTTGTGAAATGTTTTGTCCAGACCTATAATACAGGAGTAACTTGACCTAGACTTGTGTAGCCCGTCAAGGCTACACGAGCAGCTGCTGTAACCAGGAGCACTAGACCATGGAAGGAGGGAAAGGAGGCGACCCCTGAATTCCTGGAAGACCTCTGCCCATTCTAAGAAAGTATATGCACATTTCCCCCTTTACCAGGCCTGACAGTCTCCCCCGTTATTCCTTATCTGTAGCAGTAACTGCTCAGCTCCCTTGGAGAAGTTGATTTGTGAGCAGAGTTCTGTCTTCACTATTCTTTGACCATTGAAGAAAGCCTGTATTTCCCGCCAACTCTTAGACGTTGGTTTTTCCATGAGATGAGCTTCTGGACCTGAGTTCTGTAACATGATCACTAATTTTATGGTCAACTTGGCAAGGTGAAGGGATTCCCAGGCATCTGGTAAAGTGTTTTTTTTTGTTTTGTTTTTTTTTTTTCCTGAGCGTGTGTGTGAGTTGTTTCTAAAAGACATTAGCATTTGAGCCAGTAGTCCGAGGAAAGAAGAGGCCCCTCACCACTGGAGGTGACCCTCTGCAAACATGCAGAGAGCCTGGTAAAACAAAAGGCAGAGTTTGTTTGCTTTCTCTCTACGTGAGCAGGGGCATCAGCATTTCTGCTTCTTGGGTCTTCAGATTTGGACAGGAAGGACAACCTGCTTTCCTGGGCCTCTAGCTTACAGTTGGCAATGGCAGGACCTTCCAGCCTCCATTATTGCATGAGTCATTCCCTGTAGTATGTCTTTCTTTTTTCTTTTTTTCTTTTTTTTTTGGTACCAGGAATTGAACTCATGATCTTGTGCTTGTCAGGCAGGTGCTGTGCCACTGAGCTATATCCCTGGCTAGTATGTCTCTTTTTGTATTTCTTTACATTCTGTTGGTTCTCTTTCTCTGGAGAGCCCTGTCCCATACAGTGAGGTAAGCATCTTGCATCTGAGCTTCAGACTACTTAAAATAGTTATCGCAGAGCTGGGAGAGAAGGAAAGGGCCGGCCCATTGTGGGTGTGAGGATGGTGTGTCCACTAGGGGGGGAACTGATGCTATGTATCTCTGGGTAGGCATCAGCCACAAAGGTGTGAAATGGACTCATGCCTGGCAGAAGAAAAGGAGAAAGGACGAACATGGCTGTCTGATGGCAGAAGTGGGCAGCATCTTCCACCTCATTGCGGAAGCACCGTCAGGACTGGGGCAGGGGCTCAGAGCCCACCTGACACCCACAGTTTCTTGTCTGCTCCAGCCACACCTCTCCTTCTATACACAGCAGCCTCACCGATCTGCTTGTCTATTGATAGCCTCTGCCGAAATGTAGATGCCATGAGAGCAGTGACCTCACGCACAGACTTTCTAATGTGAAAACAGAGTGGCCATGCAGACACGTCTGCAGATGCCTGCAGGTGTGTTCAGCATCTTGCTTGTCTGCATGAAGCAACTGCAACCCCTGGCAGCTGTTTTGAGATATGAGACTATTTTAGGCCCAAGGGGCAGAGGAGCATCACCCAGGACTAGGAACGCCTCTCTGATCTTCTACTTAGGGGGCTGGTGTCCTTTCCCACTGTATCCATTTTCTTTTGCTCCCCTTACAGATTAGCAGGACTTTACGTCCCGCATGGCCCTGGGTTGTGACCTGGTTTAAACCCCTGTTTGCTTATTCATGGTGACAAACATGGATTTTGCAGGGCTCCCCTACTATGGATGCTGGGCCCACCCAGACCTACCTGGGGCGGAGCTTGGAATAAGACACTTTAACAGGCGTGGGTGACTGAGTGAGCCAGGTGTGAGAGCCCTGCCTGAGGGTGCGACCTGTTCCATTTCACAGGCTCTCTTCCTCTCAGAAAGAGATGCTGGGCTCTGGACTAATTTCCGTCTTCTCCAAGGTGACAAGGATGATTATCTATTGTCACTTCTGCCTTCCTCTGTTCAATATCCCACAGGGTGCCCAGGAATCTCCCATTACCAGCTGCTTTCTCAGGTTCTGATCTGAGGTACTTCCTTTTTACACAGACTGAGCAAGCATCTTGCCTTCCCTGGCATGCGGTTGAAACTGAATGGGTCTGGGGAAAGACGGGACGCAAAGACAGAAGAGGGTTGGTGGCCAAGCATATTTCACACTTTGTTTTATTTGTTTTTTAATAAATAAAAGGAAAGTATCTTTGCTTACCTCCATCCAATCCCATTCTTCTTGCCTCCCCATCCTGGGATGACCTTTGCTACTCATTTGGTGTATCCCTTTTCTTTAATACACTTTTTTCCATATATATAAATTCATGAGCAATGCATACTGTTTTACATATCTTTGAGATTTGTATAGGTGAAAGCATAGTGTATTATTCTATAACTTTGTGTTTTCACTCAGCTTTGTTTTTCAGCTCCGTTATGTTGAGGTACCTACATATATGTAGGTACATAAGTCTATGTGCATATATGTGTGTGTGGATAGGTCTATATACATGCATATATGCTTGTTGCTTCGGGTGATGAGGTCTGGGACAGATTTCCAGGCTCTTGTGCGCTACAAACAGAGAATTGGGCATTGCACACAATGGTATGGAAAAAGTGGTGCAGTTTAATAAATTTTAAAAGGTGAAATCATGCTCAGAGCAACTGGGCTCGTGCTGGCGGAAAGGAGCGTGGCATGAATGGAAAAGGTAATGGCACAAGTAGAAGGGAAAAACGGCATAGGTGTAGAATGGCTTGGGCTTGAGGACTTGAAATGTGTGTCCAGCTTAGGGTGTCTCTGATGGGGTCTTTCAGAGCATGATTGAGTGTGATTGACAGAGTACTGAGTCAGGTCAGCTATAGCCACTGTGCACGTCCTTTTCCATCCCTGCCTCCAGGCAGCAGGCCCTGGACAAATGCTGGGATTTGCTCCTGGGTCATTGTCCAGGTTCAGGTAGGGGAGAAGAGTGGTCTCATAGCCCATAATGGTACTACCTATGTTATGTATATACATATGTATTTACGTTGCACTCCATTTTACCTCTGTATAGTATTCTGCCATGTGAAGATTCTAGTTTGTGTTTCTGCCTCCTGAGTGATGAACTCAGGGTGATGGATTCTGTATTGATTTGTAGGAAGGACATCATGGCAGAGCCTGTGTAAGAGGCACAGGCGAACACATCTTGAGGCAGGACATTAGGGTGTGGCAAACTGGGGGAGTGGCCTTGACCTGTTGAACACAGCTCCAGGCCACAAGAGCAGAACATTTCCCTAAGCCTGCATCAAAGGGGAAATTGATGTAATTAACCTGTCCTCAGATGCTCACCTGTTTCTCAGGGGAATATGGGTCTCTTTCACCTGTTTCTGCCATAGACTAGCACTCCAGGGAGACCCAGGTTTTGAAAATATGACCCAATTGCTGGATACAGTCTTTTATAAGTTCAACCATAGGGAGCTAGATGAGGATGAAACAGCTCCCTTCCTTCGTTCCTTCCTTCCTTCCTTCCTTCCTTCCTTCCCTCCCTCCTGGGAGTGACCAGCTTCTGCTGGATCTGGATACATAACTTTGGACTAATGGCAAAGGCTTTAAGTGAGGCTGTCAGAGGTCCTGGGTCTGTATCCCTAGAATGGACAAAAGTGACAGACAATGCCTTTAGAGAAATAAAACATGCCCTGACTCAGGCTCTAGCATGGGAATACCTAACTTAAGAAAACCCCTCTTCCTCTACTTATCAGAAAAGAAAGGAATTGCCCAGTGGCATACTTTTCAAAAAAGTTAGGCAGAGTGACTCCTGAATGGCCACACTGCCTGAGAGCAGTAGTAGCTTTCCCTATGCTAACAGAAAAAGCTGTGGAACTAACTTTGGGGCAAAACTAGAAGTCCTGACTTCTCATCAGAGCAAGAATGTTTATTTATTTATTTTTGAGACAGGGTCTCACTATGTAGTTCAGGCAGCCTTGAACTCACTATGTAGCTGATACTGGCCTTAAACTGATAGGGATCTTCCTGCCTCAGCCTTTTAAGTGCTGAGATTACAGGTACGCACTTCCACACTTGGATCAGGGCTATTCTTGAGACTAAAACTTAGCTGTAGTTAACAAGGGAATGACTTACCAAGTATCAGGCCAAGCCCTTAGATACCCATGAGGTTACTACAAGACTTGTACTACTTTTATTACTGCCTCTTTGATGCCTATAGGGTCAAAGGTTAGCCACTTTTGTGAACAGGTGATTTCTCAGACCTATGCAAGTAGCCAGGACTCCAGTGACTTTCCTCTTCAAGATGCTGAGGATGTTTGGTTCACTGATGGAAGTATCTTTGTCCAAGAAGGACATCAAAAAGCAGGTTATAAAGTTGTCAGTTCACAACAAGTCATGGAGGTCAAACCCCTCTTCCCCAGGAACTTCTGCTCAGAAAGCAGAGCTCATATCCCTTACATGGACCTTGACATGCCCATGCAGCAATCTGGAAAGAAAGGGGATTGCTAACTAATGAAATAAAGTGCAATCAAGAAATTCTATAACTCCTAGAGGCAGTGTATCTTCCCAAGCAGATCACTGCAATTCATTGCAAGGGACACCAGAGAAACATGTCTAAAGCCTCCTTGGGAAATCAAAAGGCTGGTAGGCAAAACAGTACAGCCTTGGAGCCCCTCAAGACCTTAGGCTTATTTCCTGTTCCTAAGGAACCATTCAAACTGGTTCTTCCTCAAGGGACATGGTACAAAACTATGAAAACCCTACATGAGATATAATCATAAGAATTTTCACAGGACTGAGGAGAAAGCTACTGTTGTGAACCTCTGAGGTTCTTCACAAAACAAGACTCCAGTACTACTTCAGGTTTTTTTTTTCAACCGAGCTGTTGACCTACAGACATCCCAAGGTAGTTGGAGAGAACATAATCCCAAGTAGGTAGAGCGATAACCACTTCCAGCAGGAAGTAGCTGTATGAAGATGGAGACTTCCGCTTCCTCCACCCTGTAAAGATTTATGAGGATTTATGTCTCTCAGGGGGGAATGAAGCAGGAATTAAGGTGTGGCAAGCTTCCTGGGGTAATGGGCAGTGGGAGTTAATCACAGAGTTCTAGGACACATGCACAGAACATTTCCTAAAGCCCCGCACGTAGAACCAATCAAAATACTTTGTTCAATTCTTCTTGCAAGAACTCAAGCAGATTTTTGATAGGTGGCCTAGGCCTGACATCAGCCTGAGGAGATACACAAGATGGCCACCGCTGAGCTCTGGCCTGCTGCATTCTCTTTTTCACAGTGGCCTGCCCTCACCCTGTAGAGTCACATTTTTCCTTTTAACCTGGTCCAAACTCGCTGTGCAGAGCATGTTTCTCTTCCTACCTTTGTAAAACCTTGGTACTTTTTGGGCTGATCTTGGTATCTGACCGACAGTAGGAATACACATCCTGGATCACCCATCTGGAAGATACCCCCAAGACCGCTTAAATATACCTAGCTCTGGCTCACGATGTGTCCTGGAAATTCTTTTCTGCAATGAAAGTCAGCAAATCTGCAAACATATTCCACCAAAGAGTGGGATAAGATCCTTAGTTTAGCCTGGGAGGTCTTCTCAGATCCAGCCCCATGACACTCTATAGACAGCTAAGATAGATAAAAATATAGGCAGTCAGAAAGAGCTAGACATCCAGAGAGTCAGTGCGGAGGATGAGAACACAGTACAGTTGTGGCTGGAGGCGCAACCATTAAAGGTGAGTCCACAAGACAAAGATGAACGATCAGGTCTACATGCCTCCCCAAGGGACCAGATGAGTGGTATCACCTGGCCTGATAAAGTCTGGCCTAATAAGGATGGGTGATTAGGACCTTTCCATCCATCCCTTCCTAAAAAGGTCTTTGTTCTTTCCGTGTACACTTGCTAAGTGACCTGCTTCACCAGTGGATCACTATTACCAAAGTGTACCCACCTCATGATTTTGTTCTATAAACTTCCTTTGAGAAGTGGGCTTGTTGCCAACCCGATTTTGAGTCCCCTCCTGTCTCTTGGGAGCTATCTCTCTCAATAAATTTTTCCTACTCAACCTCTGTTATTCCTTACGATCCATTCTTCAATTTGGGAGAACATGAACTCAGCATATCAGGTATCTAGAAGGTTGGGAGTTATATTTATTTCCCCTATAGCAACACCACTGTCTGCTGCCCACTTTTAAGTGATACCTCCAGGAATTGTGACTTATCCCCAAAGGCAACTCAGTCTTCTATTGAATCAAAAATCTGTGTCCTGAAAATTTCCATTATTTTGGTAGACTTTGGGGCCATGCAGAGCCTGACCCTGGCTTTGGCATCCAGCATGTTCTCATTTAAGGTGGTCCTTGAGTGCACCCCTACTCCTGTCTGCATTATCTTGGCTCAACAGCCACTGTTTGAGGAAGAAATGCAGTCGTCCTAGAATGTGGGCTGCCATTCTGTTCATCTCATGAAAGTGCTTCTGTTTCCAATATCAGCCAGTGAACTCCTCCATGGGTTTAGTTCTATGGGCTTGGGGCTTCCATATTATGTCAGAAATGAGCATAAAGTATCTTCTGTGAAAGCTTAAGTACAAACAAATTTGTGCGAAACATCTGTTTGTCTGCTTGTGCTCTTTTTCCCATTCACAACTTTTCTTGAAACTGTCCTTTGGTCCAGTTCAGACAAAAGTTGTGATGGGCACAGGCAGCTATTTCCTCCCTCACAGTCCTGCCTTCTGCTGTAGCTCAATGGACCAGCACATTAGCAGCTTGAGAAGTGGTTCAAACCTCAACATAACCCGTACTGAAGCCCACCGATCTCCTATGATGGCCTCTGGATCCCAACTGTTTGATGGAGACAGTTCATGGTCTCTCTACTCTATACAGATTGTCATTTAAGTGTCAAACTCAGCTTTCTGGTTTGTTAGGTTTTTAGACCGAAAATAGATCCTAGTCTCGAGGTTGTTTCTTAAAAGGAACAGATATAAATCGAAGAGCTGCTGGTAGTCTTGGGTTTCCTAGAGATGCAGAGAAAGCTAGCAAAAGAGAAGAGGAGGGAAGGAGCCTGTGTAAGAGGAGGGTTTCAGAGTGCTGAGGAGCAGAGAGGAGCGAAGGGGTGTGAATCCTGTGGGAGACAAGCCCCTATTTCCACCCACTCTTGGAGACTGGCTGCGTCCTGGCCTGCAAGTCGCTCTGGATGAATCTATTTTGCTTGCTTGATTCAGTTACATTTCTCCTCCTCACAAGCACAAGAGAGTCTTGATTCATGTAGACAGGGAGACATGCCACTGTATTGCTAAAAATAGCCCTCTGACCCCTGCCAGAACCACATCTGTTCCCTTGTGTCCCCCCACGGCCCCTCTACTCTGGTGTCCTCAAATGACCAACTTTGTAATTTTAAAATCCTGAGTCATTTGTGACGGAGAAGGTAGCAGGACCCTAGAATCAGTGAAATGTAGGCTTCCAAAAGGAAGCTCAATCAGAAGTGCAAGAAGACCTAAGTCAACACCCTGTGAAAAGGGTCAATCTGGACTTGGTTAAGGACCCCATTCCTCCACTTCATCTGTCCCAGAGGGAAAGAAATGAGCTTCCAGATGGGAGACACCTGTGCTTATAATTGATCTTGCAGGTTATGCAACCAGAAGACCTGTCCAGCCCAAGCTTTCAGGAAATGCACTGATGTCTGGGCCTGCTTCCATCAGTCAAGTCTCGTTGCTAGAAAATTACACTGCCTGAGAAGGAAGTATACTTCAGTACCCTCCCGCCCCACCTCCAGGCACCCAGTGTGCCTGAGGTCAAGGCCCTGGCGGATTCAGTGTTTGAAGAAAAAGAGCCTTTTTCCTGGTTCACTGATGACCATCTCTATGAGATGCCTTTAACAGGGGTAAGAACCCCAAACCTTTTATGACCCAATTGTCTCCTCAAAGCCTTACTTTCAAATAGCATCATTGTGAGGAGCAGCTTTCGATATGTGATCTTTGGTAGGACTCAAACACACAGCTTTACAGAAGCATCAGCTCCCAAAGTTACTGCTTTGTGCATTTAGAGGGCAGTAGCCAAACAGCAGGGCTGAGCCAGCCAGCTACCACCGGGTATGGAACCAAAAGTTTCTGTCAGACTTACTTTTCTCACCAGTCCAACCCATCGTTTTTACAGAAACCTAGCTTGGTGCTGGGCTGCCATGGAAATAGCTTCCTTATTGGCCTCTCTCCCCAACTTCCTTTTCTTCTGGGCAGAAATTAGCCCTGTAATTTGGCAAGCAATCTTGACCACTGGATGTAACACTTACAACTTCTGGGAAGGAGGAAGGCACTTTACCATGTTTTTGTGGACATTTTCAGGATAACTTAATTTTTCATTTCCAATTTCCCTTTTATTCTGTCCTTTCAGTCTTGAAGGGAAGAGTTTGAAATGGGCTGCTTATGTCATCCCTGAGCTCCGTCTTTCTGTGTCCCGGTCAGGTTGCATGGTCATCGAATGCCAGCTACTTTACATATGCTATCTTTTACAATCCTCATTGTAAGCCCACTGGGTATATACTACTTCTAATCTTACAGTGTGAGGACTCTGAGGCCTCATGTTTGCCTGATTCCAAAACTTGATTCTAAAACTTGATTCCAAAATTTGCCCATACTCAACCTGTCCTCCACGATTTAGATGACATTTGTCTTTCAAAGTGTCAAACCTTCTCACATCCACCTAAGGGACTACCCTTCCCTAGCCCTGATTTCTAGCTTCCTAGCTCTGCTGTTTTCTGTGAGGTGGGATGAGTAATATCCTTCCCCTGATATGTCTTTATCTACTTCTTGGCAAAAGGAGCTTTTTGGTATGAATGAATTAAGGATATTTAAATGAGGTGATCATTGTGGATTATCTGACAGACTCAGTGGAATCATAGAGGGTCTTGTGAAAAGGAGCCAGGAGGGTTGGAATGAGAGAGAGGAAGTATGGCCACAGAAGCAGAGGCTTTGAAGATGGACCAAGAGGGCATGAGCCAGGGAAAGCAGGTGGCCTGTGGATGCTAGAGAAGGCAAGAAAACTGACTCCCCCCAACCCCGGTTTTCAGAGGTCATGCAGCTCTGCTCACACCTTGACTTTAGCCTGTATGACCTGTTTTGTATTTTTGATCTCTAGAATTATACAATAATAAACTTTTTGGGGGAAAGTCACTTGCTTAGTGATGATCTGCCACAAAAGCCACAGGGGACTCAGTCTGTGCTGTGAGTTCTTTCCCTGCATCTGTATCCACCACCATCTGCTTATCTGCAAGCATTTAATTCAGGCCAGTAGCTCAACTGTGAGCACTGACTATAGTTTTGAGCATTGTGCCTCTGTAGGAGGCAATGAATATCTCTACCAGAGAGAAAACATGCCTAACTTTTTGTGTTTCTTTAAGTTCCAACCCTAAACCTTGCACAAAAATAGTGAAGCCAGCCATGGTGGTGCACACCTGTAATCCTAACACTCTGGGAGGCTGAGACAGGTGCATAACAATTTCAAGCTCCACCCAGGACCTTGGCTCAAAGAGGACAATTTGCAGCTTAGTGTAGAAACCCTGGGTTTCATCCCCAGCACAGCTAAAAAACAAAACAAAACAAAACAAAACAAAACAAAAAAAAATAAGTTTAGTAAGCTTTTGTAAGTGGGTCCAGAAACAGCAAGTGGGTCTTGATTTTTAAATGAATGGTAGTGATGATAAAAATTTCTTCAAATTGAACTCCCAGTGAAGAAGAAGAGGGAGAGAGGGAGGCAGCGCAGCTCAGAAGACATGGCAGAGAGAGAGAGAGAGCTGGGGAGAGGCTGGGGCAAGATGGAGACTGTGGTGATGGAGAGGCTGGGAGGTGCTGGGGATGAAGCAGTGCTGGGTTAGCTCTCACCCCGCTGGCCTGTGTGAGTGATGGTCTCTTATCGCTGCCTTCAAGCTGAGTTAAACAATCTAACCATTTTCTAAAAGGTTGAAATAGCCTTTATCCCTGTGCTTATTGCTTGACTCAGAAAATGAAGTGGACGACAAAGGCTTAGAATGATTAAAATCCCACGAGGGCATGGGTCCCTGGTGGTGGAAAGCTTGCCAGGAGAGGTTCGCTCTTTTCCTAGACATGCCGGCTGCATTCCTTTAGCATGGGAGTCTCAGAGACCACCTGCTGCAGAGCTACTGGAGCATGTATCAGGATTTTTAAATCCACCCCAGATCACTTTATTCTTCTGTCATCCACGATTTGAAAACAGGCTACTTTTTTTCTTTATTTGAGGAAAGTTTTTCAAAATATTACATGAGAAATTTTATGGGCTTAATTAATAAAGCATGAAGTTTGGGGCCTTGGTACACCCAGATTGTACTAACTGATTGTTATGGTGAACTTCCCTGCTCCATGGCGTACAGAACAGATCAAAGGCACCTCATAACTGCCTTCTATTAACCATTATTAGGAATAATAATGATAGGAATTTTATGGCATCTTCAGCATTCAGCAACTTTAGAAAATTAAAGTTTATTATTCCTCTGTTCAGCACATCATATAAGATCTTACACAGCCATTAGTGCACTACTTGATAGTAGGTGGTTTTAAAGAGCCCAATGATGGAAAAATACGGGTGGTGAACTTTGCCTAGAAAACTTTTGGGAATCAGAGTAATCCATAATAATTAAGCAACTCTTGCATAAGGTGTTCCCTTACAATCTGATGCTTGGAGACCTAAATGTCAGCAATATGGTTGTTTTATAACGTAATGAAGCAATGGAAACTAATCTTTCTAGCAGATTTTTTTTTTGGGTGTATGTGCTGTACATTACCGGCATCACCTAAGCTCTGAAGAAATTTCTATAAATGATTAACTAAGTGCGGTGTAAAGATGGGCACTAGAAAATGTCCCTGCCTGGAATGGCAGGAAGCTGGTTCAATTTTTCATACTGGTTTTTTGTCAGAGAGATCAATGATGTTAGGCAACTGGGTAATGTTAGGCAACTCTGGGGAAAGCTGGGTGTATGGAAACTAGGTCTGTGCTTGTGTTTGAGGATGTGAGTTGCGCATGAAAAAGTGAATGGAAAATGGTGAGTGGTAGAGTTTTATTTTATTTTATTTTTTGTACTGGGAATGAAACTCAGGACCTTGCACTTGCCAGGCAGGGGCTTATGCCTCTGGGCTATGTCCCCAGCTATAGACTTTTAAAATTGGCATCTCAAAGGAAGGTCAGTGCATGTAGTCTTTAATCCTTTCTAGATCCTAGGTCCATAGTGCCTATGGTACCATCCCCAATCTAGAATTAAAATGTACTTTGCTGTCAGTATTTTGAATATGCTTCTTGGGCGAACAAGTAGACAAGAGAGAAACCTGGGACCTCATTCACCTTACAGCAAAGCATTCTCTGCAGAAGACAAGGGGAGAAGGAAGGACACTAGGAGAGAGGAGATTTGGCTCAGTCTCTAGCTCAGTAACTTAGTTATTAGGCAATGGGCTGCAGCATAGTTTTCTCACCTTCTTTTCATCACTAAAACGGCGAACAAAACCTAGTTCACAGAATTGTGAGGACATTGAATATAACATGCCAGGCCTCTCGTTGATCCTCATTAGTTGGTGGTGACAACCATGCTCTTTGGCGTTATCATTCTTTAATCTGACCTTGTAAAAGCATTGAAAGCAATAATTAGCACCTAACACTTAGGATCATATCAATTACACAAAATGCGTCCTTATTTATTTCCACTGAGAATGGATGAATCGCTTTATTCACCTTCGTGGCCACTCGCCCTTCCATAGTTGCCTGGGGCTTACTGCCTTGTAGTAGGTTCAAGGATTATGGTTGAGTTGAGGTGAATTACACACTTGGGCAAAACAATCTTCACAGCGAGTGGGGGACTACAGTTAAGTGGCTAGACTTGAAAAGAAGTCAACAGAGACTATTATGTTCATTTATTTACCTGTAATTAAGATGTACAATGGTTCTTTGAAATACACACACACCAGGCGTCAGTGCTCCTGGCAGAAAGACCTTGAGAACTTGTTGGTTTTCCTTCATCTTTTTTTTTAAATCAGAATTGCCAGAGATACGTGTGGGGCCTTCTAGCACCAAGCCTCAGACTTGATTTAAACTAAAAAGGGATTAGCTGGGAGCACTTTTTAAGTCTAGGGCTCTTTGGCTCCCAGGAGAGATGACAAGTGCTTCTGGCCATAGGAAGAGGAGAGGGCAGTAGTTCAATATGTGGCCCAGATACCAGTTAGTGCTGCAACCGAATGCCAGCTCTGATGTATTAGCTGAGATAATAGCCTGACTACTTCACTCTTCCAGGTTTCATTTTTTTCATCTGTAAAGTGAGTGTGGTGATACTGGTATTTGTCTTCTAAGCTACAAGGAGGTTAAATGAGGTAGTGTAGCTAAGGGACCCAGCAGCCTGCGAGGAGCCTAGCAAAGCTTATTGCTTGTTGTGGTCTGCTTCTCCCCAGGTGGAGTTGAAGGCCATCCTCTGGGTGACTGGCTGCAAAGTATGGATTCATTGCTCTGCACCCTATACTTGCAGTTCTGCCCACACTGGCTAAATAACATTAACCTTTAACACTGAGGCCCTCCTGAGAATGGGATAAAAGCCAGAAACACCATACCTAAAAATGCACACACACTCCCTGCTGTGTGTGTGTGTGTGTGTGTGTGTGTGTGTGTGTGTGTAACTAAGTATTAAACCCAAGGCCTTTGTACTGACCTACATGCCCAGCCTATTTTCAATTTTCTACTTGGAAACGGGGTCTCCCAAGTCACTAAGTTGCCCAGGGTGGGCTTGAACGTGTGGTCCTTCTGCCTGCACTGGCCGGAGTGCTGGGGTTATAGGTGTGCACATCACACCCCGGCCAGCGTCCGTGGGACCAGATTTTGGAATTCCTGACCCAGATGGGAACAATGAAGTGCTCACAATGCATCAGGCTTTGATCTTTGCAGGATGTAAAGCTGCAGTGGCAGTTGCTACCTGCCCCGGCCTTTGCTTTCTGGAAGCTGAATGTGCTTCAGCTGACTGGCTGACCCCAGTCTTCTCCTCTAAGTCATAGCTCTTCAGGGGTCATAATCTAGGTCTCCTGGGGAGGGTCAGTATCTCTTGACTATCTTTCTAGTCTCCCAGTGGAAGATCTGGATGCTTCGAATAGAATACCTGTCATAAGGAGAACTGGCTTAAGGCTCTTTTCTCAAGGGAGAAGCACTTCAGTAAAGTTCAGGCAAGCTAGTCCAACAAACCCCTTAAGGGAATGATTGGGTCAAATCCTGAATAGTTTATATTGTCCTTTTCTGGGGGCCATTAAATAAATCGAAATAAGTTACTTGGATGAATAAAATAAGACAGGATGGAAGGGAAAAAACTGGCTCACTCCTCTTTATATCCATTTTCTTGTTTAATGATTCTTGTCCCGGTCTGGAAGCCCCCGGAGGGCAGCTTCAGCATTCTTTGCTCATTTCACGGGGCCTGACACATATTAGACACAATAATATTAATGGAATAAGTGATGGTCCCTGATTTCAAACTCCTCCATGGGAGGAAGTCTGATATCAACCAGTAGACTGTGCTTCCACGAGTGTTTGAAGAATCTAAGGTCCATGGAATGATTTTGACCTCTAATTGCTGTAGAAAAATTGAGAGAAAGAATTATAAGTTTATATAGAGCTTCAAGCCATTCAACATATCCTTTCCAAAGTCTTCAGAAATTCTAAGAGTCTTGAGAAATTCTAACAATTCTAACATTAGCTAGCACCACTAACGCTAATAAAAATGTTTTCCTTAGGATTATTATGGCCAGCTTTGCTTTAACAGAATTTGGTGAACCCAGAATTTATTTGTTGTTGATTTCTTAGCTAAGAGCACAATATCCATGAATAAAAATAGTACTATTTCTATAGACTGACAATGAACTATTCTAAAAATATGAAAATGATTCCATTTATAATAACTAATAATCAAATAAAACTTAGGAATAAATTTAACCAAGGGAGTGAAAGACTTGTACCTTGAAAAGTGCAAAACATTAATGAAAGAAATTGAAGAAGACACAAACAAATGAAAATATAGCTTATATTTGTAGATTAAAATGCCTATACTACCCAGGGTGATCTACAGATTCAAAGAAATCCATATGAAAATTTCAGTGACACTTTCTATGTAAATTAAAAAAGACATAAAATTCATATGAAACCACAGTGGACATAAAGCAATCAAGTCAACCTTGAGCTGAAAGAACAAAATGTGGATGCCAAACTAGCAGGCTTCAAAATATACTATGAGCTCTGGAACAATATGGTGTTAGCATATAAATAGATACATAGCCCAATGGCAGAGTACAGAGTCCAGAAATAAATCTATTCATTTATGATTTTCTACAAAGTCGTCAAGAACACAATCTCTTCAACAAATGGCTGTGAAACAACTGGATATTCCTCTATAGGAGAATGAATTCAGACCCCTACCTCACATCATATTTTAAAAAAACAACTGAAAATTATTTAAAGACTTAATTGGAAGACTTGAACTATAAGATTATTTGAAGAAAGCATGGGGAAATGTTCCATGACATTGTTTTGTACAATGCTTTCTTTTAAAAAAAACAACAACCCTAAAAGCGTAGCCAACAAAAGCGAAAATAGATAGATGAAATCACATCAAGCCAAAAGCTTCTTCACAGCCAGGAGAACAATCAACAGAGTGAAAAACCAAGCTATGAAGTAGGAGAGAATATATGCCAATGGAAGTTTGATATGGGATTAAATATGTAAAATATGTAAACAACTCAAACAACACAAGAATAAGAAAGCAACCTGGTTAAAAAATGGTTCAACACACACACACACACACACACACACACTCACACACACCTCTGAGTAGACATTTTTCAAAAGAAGACATACAAATGTCCAACAGGTATGTGAAAAGTCTTAACATCAATAATTGTCAGTGAAATTGCGACTTCAACCCCACTGAGATATGGTCCCTGTACCTGTCACAACGGCTATAACCAAAAAGAGAAATGATAACAGGTGTTGGAGAAGACGCAGAGCAAACGGAGACCTCACACATCGTTGATGGGAACATGAATTCCTGCCGCCAGTATGGAAAATAGTTCGTAGGTTCCTCAGAAAGTAAAAATAAAACTGCCATATGCTCCAGCAATCCCATTGCTGTGTATATGTCTAAAGGAAACAAAACCCGTATGTCCAAAAGATATCTCCCATGTTCATTTTAGCACTAATCACAGTAGCGAAGCTATGGAATTAACCTAAGTATGTATCAGTGGATGAATGGATGAAGAACATGTGACATATATACATGTTGGTAATTTTTCAGCCTTAAAAAAGAAGGAAATTCTGTCATTTCTGCAGCATGGATAAACCTAGAAGACATTGTATCTAAATATAATGTTAATATAATAGAAATAGAAATACAAATATATATATATATAAATATATAATATATAAACATCATTGTATATTTATATTATATAATATTAGATAAATATATAAATATATAATATATGATATAATTATATATAATGCAATATGTAAATATAATGTAATATAAATATAATGTTAAATAAAATAAGCCAGGCACAGAGAGACAAGTACTGCATGATCTCACTTATTTGTGGAGTTTTTAGAAAACTGAATTTGTGGGGGCTGTCAAGATGGGTATTAATGTGGTATTTTACCCCTGAAGGCATCCCCAGAGCATTTACTGCATGAGATGTTACTGCGTGTATTACATCAACATGAAAAGAGGAGGGACCACTAGTGTTAACATGGTGTTGGCAGCTTACAGCGCTCTTTTCAGCTACTGCCTTTCTTACAAGTGACTCTGCACGAGCAGTGAAACAAGTGCCGCTGAGGAGGCCCAGTGTGAAGGGCACACGCTACACTCCCAACCATGCCCATCTTGGCCCCGGCCCCCTCCATGAGGAACTCAGTCATGGCTGAATCTTTTTATGTCCTGAGAATTCACTCAATAAAAGGTGATAGGGGGTAAAGAAAGATAACTCATAGAGGTGGTGAGTAGAGTAGACTGGTGGTTGATGAGCAAGAACGGAGTTTGGGCAGATGTTGGTTAAGGGCAGCAAAATTTTAGACCACAGGCATAACTTCAAGGGATTTATTGTGTAATATGGTGGCTGTAGTTAATAACAACATATTGCATCCATAAAAATCACTGAAAATAGAGTGAGTATTCTACCACAAAATAATGATGTTTATTTTACCTATTCTACAGCGTGCACCTATTTCAAGACAGTTTGTAGGAGACAAATACTAGACAATTTTTATCTGTCAGTTAAAATAAGTGTTTGTTCACAGAGACACAGACGCACAATAAAAACAAATCCTTGAGGCTGCTGTGAGGAGGAGAGACCAAAGGGGTGCTAAGGGTTGAGGCCAGACCAATGGGGAGGCTGCTGAGCAGTTGGCAGGTTGGGATATGTTTCAGTGATGGCACCCGCGAAACTTTCCCAGAGATTGTAAATGCGAGATAAGGGAAAAGAAGAGCACCTACATGCTCCCTGCTGTTCCAGACTAGCTGGGATGGCCCTAGAAGTCACCTGACCCTGTGGGGTGCTGGATGATCTTCACATGTGGGTCAGCACACTGCAGGCCTGGGAGTCCACCCTTCACAGCAGTACTTGGGAGATTCTGGACACGACAGCAAACACCCGCTAGAGTGTGTTACGTTGTCTTCCTGGGATACACACCTCAAGCTACTTCTTGTTCTCTTCTCTGGGTGCCCAAGGAGAATCAGTTCTTTTTCTCCTAAGACTGAGCCTTTCTCTTCTTCCTAAGTAACAAGTATATTCCCTTGAGGGCCAAAGAAAGTCTTTCCCATGCCGGCCTTTGCTGGTGCCTCCTATTTGCCTCCTATGTCATAGTCCCTCTCTTGATGAGGATCTCCCTGCCCCACCATTCACAGTGCTCGCACTTACACAACTGAACTCTATGGCAGAAGGACTGATAGTCTGTACTCATCTCTGTCTGTCTCCCTGGCACTTAAGAGCTCCAGCTCTTATGCGTTCAGGGGAAACAAAAAGCTCCTTTTTATGAGCTTCCTCATGAGGTAGTATTAAAAAACTTTATTTTTTATTTTTATGTTTTGTGTTTCTTTTTTGAGCCAGGGTATTGCTGTGTAATTCATGCTGGCTTTGTACTATGTCGCCCAGGCTGGCCTTGAACTTATGGCAATTTTTCTGCCTTGGCCTCCTGAGTGCTGGGGTTATAGGCGTGTGCTACCATGACCCACTCAAAAGCTTTATTAACTACTTTTATTCTGAATATATTTTTATATGCATGAATAGATTTAAATGATGCCTAAATTCACGGATCAAAAAAGGAAAGTCCCCAGGATATATGCATTGCCATTTTCAGAGGTAAGTATTCTCCATACCTTGCCATTCTGTGACCCAGAACTTTGTGGATGACAGCCATCACTGATGTAGCTCAAGGGTTAGGAGATGACCTTGGCAGTGGAGGAATCAGCATGGACTTGTCTACTTCTCTGAGTAAGGAAGTGAGTTCTTGTCCATTCTCTTCTATCTGTTTGTTAATCGAGATATATCAGTTTGGGGCTGGGCTTTAATACTCTAGCAGCCATGGATCTGCCTTACAGCGTGACCGCAGAACTAAGATTCTGGTCCATGTTGACTAGTAGAGTGAGCTATAACGAGCACATTCACTGCCTCTGGGGCTTAGAGTTTAGCTCAGGAGATGAGAAATAGATGAGAAGAAACTTGACAATGCCAGAGGCCTGCGCCAAATGCCAAGGTATGGGGCAGACCTTTCTCATGCTCCACCAAAGAGGGCCACTTGATGTGAGTCTTGGATGGTGGATAAGGTCGCAGAGGGATAGGTAGGCTGTCGTCAGCAAATGAAAAGAGCTAGCAAAGGAGAAATCCTGTCCTTAGGATACAGACTGGCCAGGAGGGCAAAATTTGTAGAGAGGCAGGTAAACTGGGTAGAGCTGGGAGAAGGCTTTTGGAACATTCATCTGCAACAGAGGCTAAAAGGCCAAAGTTGCCTTTAAAGCCTACAGAAGCTAAGGCAAAGAGGTGAGCTATCAGAGGCCTACAGATTCCTGAAGGCTTGCTGTAGACTTTGAAGGCGAACCTCATACAGCCGAGCATGCGTAGCCTCTCCTTGTTCAGAGGTACACGCAAGGCCAGCCTGGCCCCAACTTGCCTCTGCAGCCTGTCCCTCCCCACTCACCTCCTCCCACTTAAAGTTGCCCCCCATTCTCCCCGTGTGCTTGTGCGCGCTTAACCACCCCTCCCCAGGCATGCTGGTCCCTCTTCCCGAAAGGAAAGCCCTTCCAGCCCTGTCCTCCCAGCCCCTGTCTCCTTCCTGTCTACTTTTCTTTATGGCTTGATGCTTTTAATCCCCGCCACTTCCTCCAGCAAGGAGCCTCTTATCGGTGCCCTTAACACCTCCTCAGCAACTTTATTGCTCTGTGGTGTTGTTACCTGTGTACACAGGTCCCCTCCACTGTGTCACAAGCTCTTCAAGGGTGGGGAGCTTATTTTCTGTGTATTGAATCTCAATACCTAGCCAGCGACCTGACGCTCGCTCGGAGTAGTCACTCTATACATTCTTATTGAATGCATGAGGCAGATTAGCTTTCATTTTTCTCCCCAAGAAACTATCACTAATGTAACTGCCCTGCGTTATAAAGTGTTACCAAGGATGTAAGTCATTCTCCAATGTGGGGCTCTGGTATCTCAATACGTTGTGACTTTCTCAAGAGAGTCAATGGACCCAGACCAACACCTTAAATATACTTTGAGTTATAATAATAAAAGGGGAATTGTTATAGCAGTGTTGACCAGAGGCTCACTGAACTAAGCAGGGCGTTCGAAGTAAAATAGCTTTTGCCTTGATCTTTCTTCAGAGAAAGAGGTAGGATGCTGAATGTACCAAAGCCAGATGTAGGGAACACGGTTAAGGGACTAGATATTCCTGTTCAGATATATGGTCCTCAAGGGAGTCAAAGGAATATCACATTTGAAGGTGATATTATTGGTGGATGATTTTATTGGCTGCGTGAAAATTCTACTGTAATCTTTAATGCTGTTTTGAGTCTTTTACTATTAAAGCTTTTGTGAAAATTCTGGTTGGGAACCATTGCCTTAGAAAGAATGACCACCAATTCAGGGGCAGAATCTATGTGAGATGTTAGTGGCCTTTTGTTCCATAAGCCTAAAGCCCATTTACAAAGTGAGAACACGATGAAAAACCAAGGACTCCTTTCTTTGTGCTTTTATGAAACTGTCACCTTTGGCAAGTTTTATAAATAAGTCTTGTACTCCAGGTTACTTAATCATTTCTCAATAGCAATCATTTTTTGGTTCATAGTATTCACGGATAAATGACGTTCAGAGCAATAAGAAAAAGGATGCTGACAATGAATAACTGTATGAAAGTTTTTGCCTTTTATAAGTTACCTGAAATTGCAACAAAGGTTGAATTTTCATCATGATTGGGTGACCAGCTCCTTTTCATATACTGTCTTTTCTATGTTTTTAACTAATGTTGTGCCTGCTTAATCTTTAGTGTCTGAGTTAAAATCTCCAACAATGGTTTTGTTTTAAATTTCTCCATATAATTTTTGAGATTTTTGTTAAATAGGCTTCAAAAATACTTTGGTAGATTTAACCAAATTTTGGTGGAATGTTGCTTGTGTTACTATGTAGCATTCCTCTTCATTCTTGTTAACAATTATTCCTATAAACTATATATTTTACCATAAGTTAATCACACTATGAAAGGTTTGGTTTCATATTTGCATGGTATATCTCTTTCTAATCTTTCTATTTCATTTTGTTCTAAGCATGACTATTGCAGACAGAACCTACCTTGATTAAAAAAACTACAGATGGACAATCTGATTTTTTCAAAAGGTGAATTTAATCTATTTACATTTAGTATGTTTTTTTATATTTCAAGTTGTTGTAAACATCTTATTTTATATTTTCTGCTTAGCATCCTTTCCATATTCATTTACTTTCCACCCTGCCTTCACTCACCTGATGAAGTTTATCAGTGTTCCTGCTTTTCTCCTTTGCTAATGTGGGTTATAAATTGTGCATTTCTTACTTTGTTACCCCTAAACGTCCAAATTTAATACTTTAATTTTTGTATAAAAATCTAAAGTGTTCATTCATCTTAGTGTCATGGCTATTGGCAATTTGATATATTCTTTTCCATGTATTTAGTACATATAATCATGTCTTCAGGCAGCAATATAATCATATCATACTATACCTAAACACAAACAGATACCCTGCTGTAGATGTCTGTTTTTTGAATGTTTTGCTGTCTCCTTTTTTTTTTTTTTAGATAATTTTCCTTTTGTGTCAGTAAACTGACGGATTTGAGTGAGTTACCACTGAATGCAGTATTTGCTTTCCACCTGGGTCTGTTTTGGTTCTCTGAGCACGTTTGTGCGTGCTTTCTGTGTAGACATCCTTCCTTAGGGAAGGGCTGCCTCTCAGCAGGTAGACAGTGGGGAGTCTCAAAGGAAGACAGAAGGAATATTGGCCTATTGATTTTGTCCAGGCAGTACAGGAACAGAGAACTGGGTGTTTTCACGTCTTCATTTTGGGTGACCTAATTCCTTTTATTCACATACCTCTTGTACTTTGTTTCCATGAAAAAGAATGAGTAAGAGTTTTGGAATCTCTGTCTTTATTTCTCCTTTAAATAAACTTTATTGTGAATGTTGAGATTTACAGCATGGTATTATAGGGTACATAGAAAGTGCAATGTTTACTGGGGTGAAGCAGATGAACGTATCTATCATCTCACATAGTTACTTTTTTGTGACTACAGCAGCCGAGTTAGGGATTGAATCCCTAACTCAATACAGTGTTATGAGCTTTACTCCTCATGTTGCACACGAGATGTCAAAACCCTTCATCCTGTGAACCTACTATTTTGTAACCTTTGACCTACAACTTCCCACTTTCTCTCTCATCCCTGCTGACCATGATCCCCAGGGTTTCACACTCATTCTGAGTATTTGACATCATTTTCTTCCTTTGGTTTTGTGGGGTTTTGGGGCATTTTGTTGTTGTTGTTTGAAATAGAGTCTTGCTATGAAGTTCGGGGTGGCTGTGAGCTCACTACATGGCCCAGGCTGGACTCAATCTCGAGGTGATCCTGTCTCAGGCTACTGAATGCTGGGTTTACAGTGTTCACCACTATGCCCAGCTGTTGCTTCTCACTTTTCTGTACTCCAGTGTAAGTGTCTGGCTTATCGTAAGACAGGAGGGAACCAATGTTAGCAAGGGGATGGGGAAAGAGAACTTGGGTTCACTCTTGGGAATGCAGATTGGTGCATCCATTATGGAAAACAGATGGAAGAGCTTAAAGAGGTTAAAAAGAGAACTGTCACACAATCCAGCAAGCCCGTTTCTAGGCATATATCCAAGGCAATGAAATTACCACCTCACAATGACATCTGTACATGCGTACTCCTATGTTTATTACAGCCTTATCCAACAGCTAAGATAGTCAAGGGAACGAATGGATAAAGAAAATGTAACTGTCTTAGTTACTTTTCTCTCATTGCTGAGACAAAATACCCTACACCCAGAGTTAAAGGGAGAAAGGTTTACTTAGCTCACAGTTTGTGGAGGTTTCAGTCCATGATCGGCTGACTCCAAGGAAGAGTGCTGTGCAGACAGCGACTGCGGAGGAGATGCAGTTCATGGCAGGCAGAAGGTAGCCGAAGTAACGAGGGATGACAACAGCTCTTTCTATCCATTGTATCTTATCCAGGTTACTCAGAATGGGCTGCGCTCACACCCTTAAGTCTGATGCTCTTGATCCCAGCATTGAACCATGAATTAATTGCAGCATCACACACTCTAGATCCAGCCACCTCTGAAGAAGCTCCACCTATGACTGCATGAGGCTTTGAGGGGACATGAGTCCTAACAGTAAGATATATATCTGAAAAAAGATTTGGTGTCTGCCACACCATGGAGGAGGACATTATACTAAGTGGAACAAACCAGATATGGAACCCCATATTTTGAATGTCTAAAAATGAGTAGGTCTCACCATCTCGAGGTGGTTCAAAGAGATGTTTTAACTGGATGGCTGATAGGTAGGTTAAGTTGGTACCTTAGCAAGTTCTTTCTTGTGGCAAGATCCTCAGATACCACATATCCATGTTCTATGACGGAGTCAGCTGTGGCCTGTTGGCTCCAGCCAAATGCCCTAACAGAGAGTATCTAAATGCACACCCTGGAGTTTGAAGTGTTGTTTCACAGACTCATGATGACAGATGGGTACAACATTTTGAGCACATCCTTGAGGCAAAGGAAGATGGTGTGGGAGGGATGCAGGAAAGTTGTGAAAGAGGCACCAGAGGGGCACTTGCCCCAGGTGCACGTCAACAGGAAAGTAATTGGGATGGAGACAGGCTGGTGGCAGGGAGCTGGTAGACCTCAGGCCTGGAAACCAAGCCAAGACAGCTTGCTCTCAGTAACACCAAGTCTGAATTTGAGAAAAAAAAGCTGGACATGAATGAAGGAGGAGAAAGAGTGAGGAACAAGGCCCTGGAAGAGAGCCAGCCAAAGCATTGGTGAAGGAATCTGCTTCTTGGCTCCAGAAAAGCATGTCAAGAAGAAAGGAGGGAGAGGACCGGGAAGTGGCTTGGACCAGGTGAAGACCTCTCAGCGTGGAATAACAAGATGTGGGCAGTGACACTTTGCACACTACCAGGCTGAGGATGACTGTGGGGTGTTGAGCAATCTACATTGGCATCACAAACAGGAAGCAGCCCCTGATTTCTCTATAGCCTTGGCCACAGTCACTGCCATACAAAGAGAGTTAATATAACCTACTCCTTGTACCAAGGCTCCCAGGGTGTGGTGTGTACCCATTAACTGGCAGGAACAGTTTGCTCTGTCCTCTTTCTGGAATACAGGAACCTGCAGGTTGTCTCTTCAATAGCTCTGAGGCTGAGTGAGATGCCCCTTTCCTGGGCTGGCCTTCAGTCACCTCCCCTTCCCCTTCCTAGCACATGTGTCCCCCATGAACTTAAGGCAAAGGAGAAGGCACTGGGAATGTGCAATGGGCTTCCTCCTTGGTAGGTCCAGCAGTCACTCCCATGGCTGTGGGGGCTCAGAGGCTGGGAGTGCTGGGAATTGGGGAGCATTGGATCCACTCATTTGAATCTGGGTATGTGTCTTGTCCTCTCAGGAGCTCTGTCCTCTCATCTGTGAAGTTTGGGGGTGGGAAGAGAAAGACTGGATTTGAAAATTTGCTGGTGTTCTTGCTCGTTCTAGGATCCTGTGATTCCCCCTTAAATTCAGGTGTGGCAGTTTCCAACTAGAGAAACAAAGGGGTTTTGAAAGCTGGTATTTGCTCTCTTGTTTTAAGATCAGTCCATCTATCTCTTTAATTTTCATTTTTTTTATCCAAGATGGAAAGAAATTTTGAACTTTTGTGTGATGCCAGATTAACCCCTAACCATAAATAACTAGGAAAAGATGCTTCAGGGTGCAACAGGAGTCTTAGTGAATTTCTTTTATGACATGACTTCCATACTTCCCATAGGAAAGGGGTTTCATACACACCTTGTCACATGACATTTCAGGAGCAATTCTCTTGTGTAAAGAAAAAAGTTGTAAAGAAGAATCTTTCTAGGGATGATTCTTTGGAAATAGCTAGGTGATTGAATATGGTGGGGAGTCACTTCTCATGAATTTGTAACTTATTTAAAAATTGTATTTGTCCTTTAGACATATAGTAGTATAATTAACATATTAAATAAATATAATCAATGGTATAGTAAAACATTTTTTTGCCATGGTTTCTTAAAATTTAACCACTGGTGGTGTCTTCCCTGCTCCAGGAAGCATCCTGAGCAAGTTGTTCTTCAGAGTACTTTGGTCACTGTAAATCATAGACTAGAATTTTGGCTGCTGGGAGATCAACAGAGACTTGGGAACTCAGTGCAGGGGCTTGGACACTACAGTCACCCACCACCATAGAAGCCTGCTGCACCAGGAGGCTCAGCTGACTAGACTCAGGATGGCCTGATTTGACAGAGCTAGAGTGACAGGTAGCATGGAGGGCAGAGACCGGGACTGAACCCAGTGTCCATCATGGACAGGAAGACATGGCTTGGGAGCATACCTAGAGATCCTGGGACTCTGATATGAGGCTTGAGGACCCAAGGAATGTGGATGCTAGCCTTAGCAATGTTGGGGAATGGAGGCTGGTGGCAGGATTTGATTGGCTTTAAAAAATTAATGCAGAATTTCTTCCATCTGAATGTTGTGGCGAATTTATCTCCATTGCACATGATAAAGCTACAAATATATTATTGTTCTTAAGAATATTTATTGGGGCCTGGCTTGAAATAGTACTATAAAGCTATTGTGATAAAAACAGCATGGTATTGGCAAAAAAACTAGACAGATTAGATCAATAGAACAGATTAGAAGATGTAGAAACAACTCCAGACATACTCACCCACCTTATCTTTGACAAAGGGGCCAAATATATTCACTGGAAGGAAGATAGCCTCTTTAATAAATGGTGCTGGAAAAACTGACTCTCTCCATGCCAAAGACCAAAACTAGACCCTTGCACTAAACTAAAGTCAAAATGGATCAAAGATCTAAATATTAAAACAGAAACATTAAATCTGCTGGAAGATAGAATAGGTAAAACTCTTAAAGACATTGGTGTAGGCAAAGACTTTATGAATAAAATTCTGATTTCATAAGAACTATCACAAAGAATCAATAGGCAGGATCTCATCTTACTAAAAAGCTTTTGTACAGCAAGAGAAAGCACTAACAGAGTGAAGAGACAATCCACAATGTGGGAAAAAATGTTTTCCAGCTGTTCCTCAGATGAAGGATTACTGTTAAGAACATAAAAAGAACTAAAAAAAAAAAATCAGACCCCCAAATTTAAAGACCCAATCCAAAAATGGGTATCTGAGATGAATACACACTTCTCAGATGGAGAAATACAAACATCAAATAAATATATGAAAAAAATGTTCAACATCACTGGTCATTCCACAGATGAAATTAAAACAACACTGAGATTCCATTTCACCCCAAAAGAATGGGTGTTATCAAGAAATCAACCAATAACAAATGCTGGAGGAGTTGTGGGGAAAAATGAACCCTTCTCCACTGTTGGTGGGAGTGTAGACCGGTGCAACCACTGTGGAAATCAGTGTGGAGATTCCTCAAAAAATTAGGATTGGAGGTCCCATTTGACCCAGATATCTCCCTTCTGGGTATCTTCCCAGAAGAATTAAAAATGCCATGCCACAGTGATATAGGAACATCCATGTTTATAGCAGCACAATTTGTAATAACTAGCTTGCCGTGGTGGTGCACATCTGTAATCCCAGCACTCAGGAGGCTGAGGCAGGAGGATCATTGTGAGTTCAAGACCAGCCTGGGCTACAAAGTAAGCTCAAGGCCGACCTGAACTGCATAGTGAGGCCCTGTCTCAAAAAGACAAAAAAAATTTTTGTAATAACTAGATCTTGGAAACAGCCAAAATCCCATCAACCAAGGAATGGATAAAAAAGATGTGGTCTTTTTATACAATAGGGTACTACTCAGCCATAAAGAAGCATAAACTGGAGACTTTTATCGGTAAATGGATGCAATTCGAGATCATACTCAAAAGTGAAATAAACCTCAGAAGACAACTGACTCTAAGAAAAATAAAAGCCCTCCACAAGCCTTGAATCTATAAGAATTAGATCAATAATGGTCAAAGATTTATAAGATGGTAACTGGCAGTGCCCAGGTATTTGCTTGGCAGTGTCCAAGCATTTGTAAGTTCCAGCATTTATCTACATGATCACTTGTCTAGAAATAGAACATCACAGTGTTCTGAATTATTATCTGTAAAAATATTTCTTAGTTACAAGATAACAATAAACCCTTCTGAGATGCACATGTGCAAACATCCTGTTGTCTCCCTAGTGTGAGAAGCTGAAAGTTAAATAAGATCCAAAACGTACAGAAGATATTGTAAAATGGGGAAAAAACTTGAAAATGAAAGAGAAATTGAGATGAGGGAATGGAGAAAAGAAGGGAGGGGAAAACAACTATATATATATAGTAGTTAAGGTAGTTATACTACCAATTTTTCTTAGTTCATTAAAAAGAAAGGTTTGTGCTAATATTGTTTAGACAATTAAATGCCTATATGTTGTACTCTGAGTAACTAAAAATAATAATATGCAGTGTATTCATGCCTTCTATTATCTTGTTTTGAAATTTTACTTTTTTTCTCTTTAAAATAAAAAGGAAGAAAAAAGAACATTTATTGGGAAGGGGAATTTTAAGACAAATGTAAAGTGAAACTTTATCTTGATATCATGTTAAATAAAATTAAACATTTTATCTTTGGTTTAAAGATTGAACCTTTTCTTCCATTATAAAATTAAAAATGACCTGGAACCTAAATTTTGACCCCCAGCAACTTACTGGCCAGACCATTTAATATCTGAACATGAAGGGCAACTCTTGGCTCAAATTATACCTCATTTGGGTGCTGCTCAGTTATTCTGACTGCTGCTGTCAGTACACTGACATTTTCTAAAGTGGTTTGTGGTCAAACACTTAGAAGCTCTAGGGGTAGATATTCCAGAAATGTCAAAGATCACTTTGACAGCATCTTGATGCCCTGATGAAGGTTTGAACTGCTCTGTAAAGTCTCACCCAGTTCTTCCAGTCCAGGGACCGCTGGCTTCTGTAGAGCATCTGGTAGTTGCCTCCCATCGTACACAGCACCCACAATGTGGGTTGTTTTAGGGATTTATTTTTATCTTGAAACTAAGAAATATTTATACAGGTAATAATTCAGAACACTGTGATGTTCTATTTCTAGACAAGTGATAGATCATGTAGATAAATGCTGGAACTTACAAATGCTTGGACACTGCCAAGCAAATACCTGGGCACTGCCAGTTACCATCTTATAAATCTTTGACCATTATTGATCTAATTCTTACAGATTCAAGGCTTGTGGAGGGCTTTTATTTTACTTATGTCTTTTTCTTAGAGTCAGTCGTCTTCTGAGGTTTGCAGTACATGTTCCTAGCGCCGGTTTGCAGTTAGAGGTCTTGAAGTGTTCATGTCGTCTTCATCAGTTATTTTCTGATGTGCCAGTGAATTCCTTCTCTGGTTGGGCTGTAAATTCTTTTGGGGAGGGCTTGGTTCTTCTACCTAGTCATTCTACAGACCCTTGATATAGTACATTGAATATGACTATGTTCAGTAAATATACTTTCATCCCTATGCCTTCCAATGCTGACACACTGTGATTTCCCAACTTCTGTCTTTATAAAACTCGTCTCTCACCCCTCCTCTCTTCAGAAACTTGCCAGAGATCTCAACTTCCCACTGAATGAAATACAGAGTCCTCCATGGGCTATTTAAGGACATGTCTTGGAACCCAAATTTCCTTTCTGTTCTAGTAATTCCTTTATTCACGGAGGATCTGTTCCAAGTTCCCCAGCCTGAAACCATGTCTAGTACTGAATCCTAGATATGCCGTGTTTTCTCTTGTACATTAAAAAGGATGACAAAGTTTATAGATTGAGCCCAGTAAGAGACTAACAATAACTAATAGTAAAATCAAATAATTAGAACAGTATACTGTAATAAAAGTTATGTGACTTTGGTGCTCTCTCTCTCTCCCTTGTACTGTAGTTATTTTTTCTGTGATGATATGAGATGATACAATGCCCACTCAGAGGAAAAGAGATGTATCATGTAGGCACTATGATGTGGTGTTAGGCTACATACAGCAGAAGGATTACTTGATCACAAGCCCTGGAACACTGCAACAGTTAATCTGATAGCTAAGTTGGCTACTAAGCTACTAAGTGAGTAATGCGGCATGGAGCGTGTATGGACTAGATATTCCGGACAATAGGATAATTCTCATCCCACGCAGGATGGAGCAGGAGAGTGCAAGACTTCATCATGCTACTTCAGATGGTGTGCAATTTAAAACTTATGAATTATTATTTTCTGGAATTTTCCACTTACTATTTTTGAACTTCTGTTGATCATCACTAACTGCAACCTCAGAAAGCAAAGTTGTGGTGGATAAAGGAAGACTCCTTGCAAATGAACTCAGTTTGCTGCAGTGATTTGGATTTCTTTCTGGGTTTGCAGCCAGGTCAGCACGCTCAGAGTCTGTATCTCTTAGTTCACACTCACAGCTTCATCAAGATCAGCTGGAAATTGTGCATGTTACCTCAATTTTTAAAACGTTGCCTATCATCCAGCTACTCTGAAGGCTGAGGCAGGAAGATCACAAGTTCAGGCCAGTTGGGGTAACTTAGGGAGACTCCGTCTCAAAGTAACAAAAATGAAAGGGGTTTAGGTTGTAGCTCAGTGCTCTCTAGTTTTAATACCCAGTATCACCACCACCACCACAAAAGCCCCAAATGGGGGAATTTTAAATGAAAATGTTTCCAAGTTTTATATCAACCAGGTGCAAAGACAAAAAAGCATATATGTTTTCAACAAGAACCCTGGTGATTCTTACAACCACCCAGCACTGCTCATGGGCATGAGTTTGGAATTGATTGTGAGCAACCTTCCCCTGCTACCGCATGTAGCATTGTGGAACAATGAGGCAGATTTAATGGGACCCCACCCTGTGTCAATTTCTCTGGGCCAGTAAGGACAGCTTCCAGGAAGACTTGAAGAAGGCAGCTCCTTATCTCCCACATCCCAGAGGAGAGTCCTCTAGACCTTTGGGCCACAAGGTATAGAGAGGGCAGGTGTTTCCTGGTATAACCAGGAAACAACAGTAGAAAAATCTAGTTCTCCTTGCCACTCTTTTATCTCCTCTTATCTACTATTTTTGTTTATAGCTGCTGCTACAGAGGCACAGCTTAATCAAAGTTACAAGGTGATAAATGATTAAAACCTTTAAGAGTGAAGCAGGTGGAGAGGTGATGGTGGGGGCAGGTGTTAACTAGGGAAGGTAGGTTACCTTTCAGGACTCAACTTCCTCCCTGGAAAATAAGGAACATAGATGAGGTGGGCTCTAATTTCTTTTCTTGTATTGAGAAGAAATATCAGCAGACAGACCTTTCTAACAAATCTATTTTGTTGATTCTAACATATATGTCCCCCCCACACACACTTTATGTCTTTGAAACTAGGGCATTGTCTTACAACT
Source organism: Dinomys branickii (assembly GCA_004027595.1). Classification (NCBI taxonomy): domain Eukaryota; kingdom Metazoa; phylum Chordata; class Mammalia; order Rodentia; family Dinomyidae; genus Dinomys; species Dinomys branickii. Next base: position 58,839 of record PVLD010007673.1, on the reverse strand, counting down.
GAGATACACTTTTAATGTGCTACTTCTTCCTTTGTCCCTCTTGCTGTGGTTATTAATCCAAGGAGTCTTATATTTAATCCTCAGTGCAATATAATCAAGAACATTCACACTATTTTAGTGGGGAGGCCTTCCCCGCCCTGGGGAGAGTTTAGCTTTTTTCCCTCCTTCTTACTTTCTGAGGAGAGAGAAGACAAAAGCTCTCTTGGGAGAATAACAGTATTAGAGAAAAAAAAAAAAACTACTTTCCCAAGGATTAAGACTTGGGTAAGGTTTGAAAACATCTCCCAGTCTATGGCCATACCACCCTGCACGCACTTGACCTCATCTGAAAACATCTCCCAGAGTAGTCAGGAAGAGGCAGACAAGGATTAGGGGTCTGGGACCCAAATGTGAGTGTGATTCTTGAGTGTGATTGTGAGTTCCTTTTTCCCTTGGAAAAGGGAAAGGCTCCTGGGAGTCTTAGGTGCTAGAAAATGGGACAGAGAAGATCTTAATAAAGTCAAAGTCAATTTTTTTTTTTTTTGGTAGGTTGTGGCTTGAAATGCATCAGCCATTCAGCTGTGGGCTGCACAGATCACCCTAGATTTCTAAAGAGCAGCTGCCTTCGTGGCACTGAGGTTGGTGGGGAAGAGGAAGGCCCTGCAGTAGTGCCTGCTTGCTCATCTCCTCAGAGATGTAGGAGCACAGAAGGCCACAGTCCTCCATCCAGGTGAGACCATGTGGGAGACATTTTGCTCAGGCCTTGGGAGCAAGGGAAGCAGTGTCTTTAAGAACAACAGGTAGACTAAATCTTATTAGAGTGATATTGTTTCCTTCTTTGCTTTATCCTCTAGAAAGGTTATAGTCACAATTCCAGCTGGAGTGTATCAACTGAGCACCTATTATAGACAGCTAAGTTAGGTAGAAACATTATAGGCAGTCAGATAGGGCTGGGCCCCGGAGAGAGTCAGTGCAAGATGAAAACTCATTACAACCATGGCCAGAGGTGCATCTGTTGGAGGCCAGGCCTCAGGATAAAGATGGAATGACCAGGCTTAAAATAACTGGTAACACCCAGTCTAATAAAGTGTAGACAAACATCAGTCACCTCAGTGGGTAACCAAGACCCTCAGACTCATCCCTCCCCAAAAAGTTCTTTGTTCTTTCTATGGGCACTTGCTGCATGACCTGCTTCCCCATTCGATCAATATTACCTAAGCAGCTATACTTATAATCTTATTGGTTGATCACAGCTTTAACCCATGTTGCACCCATGTGGTTGTACCCTGTAAACTTCCCCTGAAAAGTGGTCCTTGGCAACCCACTCAGGATCCCTTCTGCCTCCGAGGGGCTGTATCTCTCCCCCTCAATAACTATTTCTTACTGTTAACCTCCTTTGTTCCTTAGAATTCGTTCTTTAATTTCGGGGACACACAAACTCAGTGTATCTGACTTGGAGCAGGTTGGGAGTTATAATATTCCCTTATATCACTTGGAGGTCCTATATCACACCTTTTAGTAGAAAGTATTCTTTATGGTATTCCTCAGTTTTATGTCCTAACTTTACTTTGGCTTGGTTTTCCTGAGGTACTGTTATTTTTCTGCTTACAAGGTCTTCTTCCTAACCACTGCTGGTTTTTTGCTGTTGCATTGTATGTGGTTTTCAAATTGTTTCTGAGCAAGGCAGGGTGTAAACAAGCAGCAAAACACCACATCAGGTGCTCTTCATCAGGGAACCCAGCTGAGAAGAGCAGTGAGCGTCATCAGTGAGCATATAGGACCTCAGCCAGGCTGTCGTGGGTTTGTGTCTGGGGCCCTCCCCACCACCCTTACTCATTGACCACCATCTTGAGAATAAACACTTCTCCTCTTTGAGCCTCTTCCACAAAACAGTGGCAGCAGTGGTGGCTGCAGCCCGAGCCTGGCCTGGGCAGTGTGTGAGGGTGGCTGTCAAGCACAGGGTGCTGTGAGATATCTGCAGTGCCTCCTCTGCTGCTGTCTGAGGTCTTGTGGAGTGCACTGTGCTGGCAAGCAGAGACTGTAGCGCTGGCATCCCAAGGAGGACCCACAGTGGGGCATGAGTGCTTAGGGAGAAGCCCAGCATGGCTTGTGAGGGGAGGAAGCGTAACGATGAGCAGGGCAGGTTGCCAGGGCAGGCTGTAGCCTTGGAGAGGAAAGGCGTCATGGAGGGAGATGGGAGGAAGGATTTGGCTTCCTGAGTGCCTGGGGCCATGATGGAGAGGGGCAGGGAGAGGCTCTGGGTGATCTTTCTGTTGGGCAAGAAAGGGCTAATGGCCTCCCAAACCCCTGGTTCTTCTGGCACAGGCTGGGGCAGGACACTGGCCTGTCCCCAAGTTCATATATAGCCCCTCGGCAGAGCCCAAGCTGCCCACATCATGGGAGTGACTGGATCTCCCTGTGGCCTGGATTTGTCAAGTTCAGTTCATTAAAATCACTGTGGAGGCGGCCTCTAAGTCAATGGAAAAACACATGCTTGACCAAGTACATCCACTGAGCGGGGGTTCATGTTGATTATGCTTTGCCTGTCAGTGACAGGCAAAAGCCAACATACATATAAACATGTTCGCACGTGTTTATGCACACACACGTGCTCCCACAGACATGCACACCTAAGAGCACGATGCATCCCCCAACACATGTGTGCACTCACATAGGTGCACACACGCACCACACAAATGTACATATGCACAAACATATGTGCCCTCCACGCACACACAGGCAGTCATCCTCTGGGCTCAGTGCTGAAACGAGGAAGAAGGAAATAGAAACCAGTTGATGGTTCCCACTTGGCCTGTTCACTGGCCGCGCATAAGAACCCCATTATGGCAGTGCTGCCCTTTAGCTTGGTGACACCAGTGACACTTCTGTTTTCTTTGGTTTGGCTGACTGTTGTGCACCTGTCATCGCCCTGTACACATTTCAAACCCCTGTTTTGTTCCAGTTTCCTTGGAGCGATAGTATTTGTTGTGGTTTTCACCACCATCTGCCATGCCTACTGCAAAGCTGACTTGGTAGCTGTGGATGGGCAAACATGTGGCCCTGAGCCATTGCTTTAAACTCTGTGTGAACCTGCTCTATGGAACGGAGGGGCTGTCGCAGTGGCTTCTGAGTCCCCAGGGCCCCACCTACCTCTGAGCTCACTTTGGAGCTTGGTGGGCCCTGCAGCAAGTTGGGCAGCATCTCATTCTCCCTCTTGTTAAAAAGATCTTAATTTTTATTCCTATTAGTACGTTTGTAGTACACTGTGTTTACATTCAGCCCGGGGAGTTGGCGCATGTACATAACATCTTCATACTTTTAACTTCTTCTTTTCTCTCTCTCTCTCTCTCTCTTTCTCTCCAGTTCTTGGTTCCCCTTTAGAAAAGGCTTTCATTTTGCATACTGTGTTCCCTGGGCTGCTTGGTATGGTCCTCGCTAGCAGCCCCCAAACCACTGCCTCAGTCCCTAGGGTCAGAATGAGGGGCTGGCAGAAGAGGGCTCTGGTTAGCAGAGCGCGTGGCTGATGCCCTGCTGGAGTGTGACAGGAGTGCTGCTGTGCTCTGCTCAGGACTGGGCTCCCTCTGCCCTCTCTCCAACCCCTCCTGCTTCTACAGCAAGTGGATTTTCTGGTTTGGAAGGTGAATGTTCCTCATCAAAGGCAAGAAAGGGAGGTGGGCAGAGCACCATGAGTGAAGGAAGACCAGCCCAGCTGGAAGTCGGAGGGCAGAAGCCCAGTGAGCAGGATCCAGGCATGCACGGGGAATGGTCTTGAGGGAGGTGATCACATAGTCATCCATCTTGAACCGTTTACCTGTATAGGGGCAGGGGTGCCCAGCAGTCATAATACAGATATAATACTGGGGGCTGAGGAATTCACGCCCCACTACCCAGCTGAGCTCAAGCACCACCCTAAGGCCATCATATCCCTACTTACATCTCTCTACCCACTTGGGCTCGGAGGTCACATTAGGAGCATTCGCTATAACCCCAGAACAAAGCACGCAATCGCTCTTTCCCTTTTTCTTCTCTTGCTCTTGAGTCCAAGAGCCCGATTGATCTGTATGGCACACGGTGTGTCTTTTTTGTCATCCTGGCACCATTTCTCTGTTCATTTAAAAAAAAATGTAGCTAATTTTCTAAATCCAATGTAGTTTCACAGTTCTTTGCGTACTGTACACAAGAACTTGGAATGTATCTGTTGGATCCACCACATGCTAACAGTCATGGCCCTGGGGTGAGAAGTAGGAGCCCCAGCTGCTCCAGGCTGACCTGATGTTGGTCCCTGCCGTGGAGCTGTCTTCATGCAGACACCTAGGGGCAGCCACTAAAGGTCTGAGTGGGATTGGAGGGGGACATACGGGGTACAGGGTTGGAATGAGCTGAAGAGTGGGAGGGTGGCTCTGGCCACCTCGTGGCCACTCAGAGCCGGGAATGCTCCTAATGATCTCCATCACTGGCCCTGGACATATGCACAGGATCTCCCCCGACCCCATACACACACTCAGGACAAAGATTCACTAGCTTGCAGCCAAACCAAAAAATGATACCCCTTCTCCACATGGCGCATTTTGGCCTCTGAACTTACATCACTCTTACCTGTTTTTGTTTAAATATTCATTAGGTTATGAAATGGCAGTGATGAAGATGGGTTTTAAAAATCTCTTCATTTAGCAAATACAATCAGTAGCCTTGTGCTGGATTTCAACTGTCAAATTTTAAAATTTGCTGCCAATAGTTTATAAAATCCATGTGCTGCCAAAAGCATGGAGCTTAAAAGAGCCTCATGCCCACTGCCTTCCTTCCCTTCCTTCTGCTTCAGCTCCCTGGCCTTGCAGCCACAGCCTCGCCTCAGCAACTCCCAGGATCACAGCCCAGGGCCCCTCCTGATTTATCTCACCGTACAGCTGGTGAGGGACTCACAACTCATGTCATGTCCCTGGCGCTCCTGCCGCTCGTTCCCCAGTCACCCCACCCAGCCTCACTGGCACCACGCATATGACCTTTATGTTTCTGCCTCTCAGACCCATAGCCCTGGAGTCACCTGACACTGTTTTCTTCACCGTCATCTGAGGTAGCTGAATGTGGTCACAGACCACCCCCCAGTGGAGTGGTCAAGGGCCTCTCTTCTTTGTAGCCTAATCCCGGCTGTCACCTGGCTGTATTATAGAGAGCTAAGTTAGGTAAAAATATTATAGGCAGACGGAAAGGGTTGAGCCCTTGGGAGAGTCAATGCAGAGGAACAGCACATAGTACAACTGTGGCTGGAGGCGCATCTGTTGAAGGCCAGCCCTCAAGATAAAGACGGAATGACCAGGTGTACATGCCTCCTCGAGGGATGAGATAAGTGGTATCACCTGGTCCAGTAAAGCCTAGATAGGCATCAGTCATCCAGGTGGGGGACCAGGACCTCCTGATCCTTCCTATGTGCACTTGCTACATGACCTGGTTCCCCACTGGATCACTATTACCTAAGTGGCTGTACTTGGAATCTTATAGATTGGTTGTAGTTTTGACCCATGTTGTACCCACCTTGCGGTTGTGCTCCATAAAACTTCCTTTGAGAAGGGGGCTTGTCTCCAACCCACTTTTGAGTCCCCTCCTGTCTCTCTGGAGCTCTCTCTCTCAAAAAATTTTTCTGACTCTTAATCTCTCTTCTTCCTTAGGATTCAGTCTTTGATTTTGGTGAACATGAATTCAGTGTACCTGACATTTAATGGGTTGGTTGTTACATTTATTTCCCCTGTATCAGCTGCACATCAGTCCTTCAATGTAGCTTGGTCAGTGTGTCTTCGGGGGGCGTGACCATCCTATTTTCTTGGTATCCTGAGCAAAGACTTCAGCAGGACACACAGAAGTAGAAGTGAAAGTGTAGACTTTTCCCAAGGACACACTCAGGGTGGGAAGGTCAGTGGAAAGAGCTCAGAGCCCCAAAGAAACTAGGAATCAGAGCCTGTATGTGGTCTCTACAGGGAGAGAGCAGTTCTTTGAAATGGCACAATTCACTCCAATCAGGGGCAAGTCTCCTCCTTCCTGTTGAAATGGGAGGTTTTTGTCCTCCTGCAGATCTTTGAGGAACTGCCATGTTGCCCAAAGCCTGTGAAGGTGTGTGTGTCAAAACCACAATGTAAATGAGGTTATGATTAATTATAATTGAGTTGGGATCACTTTCAGTTAAGATACTCCGTAGTGCATGCGCCCTCTGGGATAGCTTGGTAGTTAGAGGTAGGTGCTCTTTGGGGCTTTTGGAGTTTAACTTGGGTTCCCCAGAGGCCTACAGCATGTGCAACCTCTTGTCTTTACCAGATGTGGCCCAACTGTTAGAACCAGAAACTCTCTGTGGTTTTTCTTGGAAAGCCACTTAACTCTTTTTCCTCTGTCCTTCAGGTTCCCTCCTTTCAGGAATTTCTCCTCTGTACCTCCTGCCAAAAAGACTGTCTCTCCCCTCCAGGGCAAATCCCTGAAAGTGCAGGTTTAAATTTTGTTTGGAGACTGTGCTCTAGGAGGAGAAAAGCCGGGGGATAGCTGGGAGACATGAGCCCTGGGGTGTACCCAGTGTTACCAAAACTGCCGGAGAAGATGCAGTTCATGAGGAGGACGAAAAGGAACTGTCCCCAACACCCGCTTCTTCCTGCTTCCCCATCACATTTGGTGGCACCTTCAGTAGGTGGGAATGATTCAGACTAGAGCTGGGGGTCATTCTAGTCTCTGTTTCCCTTGTCACTGCCTCCCTGACGTAATTGTCCCTGGCTTATTTACAGCAATTACTGTCATCTGTTTTGACAGAGAGCAGGGGCCACACTTCACTCATGTATGTGCCCCGGCTGCAGAGCAAGCCTGGCTCGTACACACAGGGTTCCGGGCACATTTGCCTCTCTCCATATGCCGCCAGCCAGGCAGTCCCTGCTAGCTTTGTTAAAACCTGCATTGCTGGTGCCCGCTCTGTGGCCACACATTTTGTAGTACTAAGAAGATTTCAGCTGATGTCAGTTGTCCAGAGTCCAAAATTTGAGAACCATGGGATCAGTACATGGACCTGCACCTAAGCTAGTATCAAAGTACAGTCTGGCCATTTGGAGGGAAATGGCCATCTCTCACTCAGGGCCTCCCAGCGGCACAGGGTGCCCTAAGATCCATCTATTTTTTGTGGCAGCCTATCCCACTGGCCTTCTGGTTAATCCCGGTCCATTCTAACCTCGTAGTTGTTCCCACACGTTCTTCTGTAACCACGCTGCACCATCCCCTGCCCCCCATCTGAGCATTGTGCAGCCAGCTCTCAGACCAGAGCACAGATGTGATTTGGGCCACGCTGACTTGATCACACCTGACTACGCCAGTGTCTCTATCTTCCTAGAGCGTCGTGCATACTGGGGGTCCCTTTGGTTCCTGCTTATCCCTCCCTCAAAATCCTTTCCCAGTCATGGGAGAAGGTGTTGACGGGGATGTAGAAAGGCCCTACAGCTGGGTTCACCGCCTAGGTAGATAGTGACCCCCAGCATCAGCCCTCTGTGTTAGAGGAAATGAGCCAAACAGTTTAGTAAAAAAAAAAAAAAAAAGGGACCAGCGAATGCCCCCTTCTGGTCCACCTGAATGGAATACAAATACTTAGGAAATGAACTGAACTGGCTGTGCCCAAGCTCACAGTTGCTGTGGTTTGGAGGTGGCTTATTTGGGTCTTCGTGTCTCTTACACACCAGAGTTCATGTGTTTGTGGTTCAAGGTGAGGGAAAACGTGATGGCACATGTTTAGAGGTGTAGAGTAGTTCTTTACAGAAGAGTTCTTCGGATAGAAATTTCCTAAGTAAGGGCCATGACGGGTTTCTTTACTCCTATAAGAGTTGCTTTTGGATGTCATTCAGCTTCCTCGTCCTCATTCCTTGCTTCCAAGCAAACTATTAGTATATAATTTGGTCTCTCAAGCAGACCAAGTCCGAAGCCAAAGCACACTCCCATTGTGAGTGAGTGAACTGGCTTCCTGGTTACCAATGAGTACCTGAGGAGTATAATTAGCTGGACTAGATTCCCTAGGATCTGACTGCCCTAGGGTGAGCTGCATGTGGGTGATGCTGCCCTTCTGCACAAGGTCCTGCTTGCCGTAGCCACGCCCACTGTCCCCAGACCCTGCCTAGTGCTTCCTTCCCTTGGTCCCCGGACCCACACTCTGGTTTACCCGCTCAGTTACAATCACCCCATGATGAAGCTTCACCAGTCCTACGTGCCTTAATAGGAAATACGTCACTGGTGATCACTGGAGAAGGAAAAATCGCTCAAGATCTGAGCGAAATGACAGCTCTGATCTTTTTTCACTTCCCCACCTTGCTGCAAGGTGATATGGGGCCTCAAGCCACTTACATGATTCCAGTGGTGGTAGCTTAGATGTCATGCTGCCATTAAAAATACTCTTTCTTCTTCCAAATGAGCCACTTGGCATCTTTTGGAGGACCATATGTCGGGCAAATCTCCACTCACACCGATGGCCTGTAGCATTTCCCTTCTGTACTCCCTCCCCTGAGTGTTTCTGAACAGCAAGATGTCCTGTGGTGGGGGGGACTCAAGCCCAAGGCCCAAGAGGGGGAAGGGAAGGATTCAGGGCTTAGTGGAAAAATACCAGACTTCAAGTTCTGTCTCTACCACTTTCCAGCTGTGTGATTTGCATTAAGTTATTTCACCTCTTTGAGCCTCAGATTCTCATCCAGGAGGCAGTGATTGTGTTAAGATTATGTTCTTATTGTTCTACATGAAGGAGCCCTTCCTGAAACTTGATCTTTCCACTCTATCACCTGGTTTGTTTCCTTCATGATTCTTAACATGGTCTGAAATGCTTCTCTCTACTTAGTTATTTCTTGTCTGCTGCTTGTGCTGCCCTAGTCTATAAACCCCATGAGATCAGGCCATGCCCACCTGGCTTTAGGCTGAGCTTTGCTCCTTGGAGGTCAGTGCTGTTCAGAGTCAATGGAGGAGTGAATGTATGATCCTTAGCCTGTGGCTGCTGTATGAACGTGGAACTCACCCAAACCACCCATGCATGGAGGCTTGGTTCTGCTCACACTCAGGGGAGCCCGCAAATGTTTCTCGAAGCACCTACTGTGTGTCAAGCATTGCTCTATACAATAATCAATGAATGAAGCAGGCACAACGTTTTGCCTTGTAGAGCTTGTATTTTAGTGAAAGCGAACAGGTAAAAGAATCAAGAAGTAAAATACAAGGAGGCCAGATAGTAACAAGGATGAAGAGCAGGAGGACAGTGCTGGCGAGGGGAGAGTCAGAAAAGGTTGCATGGGGGAGATAATATGTTAGAAAAACCTGGAAGCTTGTAGTTATCAGGGAAAAACAGAGGGAGCAAAGGGCCCGAAGCCGGAGTATTGTTAGGGTGGAGAGCAGAAGAGGCCATAGGTCTGGATATGTGGGACCCACGAATCATGGTGCAGGTGTTGACCCTTGCTCTGAGAAAGATGGGAGAGCTACAAATGACCTTCTGTTTGTCCAGGACCACCAAGATTCTGTGAGGGGGTTGCGTCTTGATGAGCATCAGTCTCACGCATCTCCCTGCTGGGAGTGCTGTCCCGGACACTGTGCCAGTGCTTCCTGTCACTTCCTCTCTGTGCACCTCAGCATTCCCAGCTGCAGGTTGCATGATGGTGACCCTGGAAAGCAGAGACAAGCTGATCCCCAAAGCCACCTTCTGTGGCCAGTCGTGCTCTGTGTGAGGCATTGAGACTACAGAGAAGCAGCGAGGGACAATGAGACTCAGGTGATTCTTCCAGCAAGGCAGGAATGGTGTCAGGCGGGGCCACTTATAACCTGTTTGGGAAGATGGGCTCTCTGAGTGGAAAAAGTGAGGGACATTGTAGATGCCATATACTTTATGCCAAAATATCATTACAGCGGTAACAATAACTGACAATGACGGGGTGCTACTTACTAGGGCAAAATGAGATTCAGGGTCAATGTGACAAAGGACAGGAAGTCACATGGCCTTGTGAGGGGCCAGTGGCGGGAAGCCTAAAGGGCCCACCTCCCCTCCCCTGGGGCCCCTGGTCCTTCTGTCCCCCTCAGCTCAAAGTGCGTGGCCTGTCTGGTCTCATAGCTCCTGGACTCAGAAATCAGACGTGCCTCAGGGGAGGGAGGCTGTGGTTGCTTCTAGGCCTTTGGTCTCCCTGTAGCCTCCCTGGGCACTTGTGGGGGAAGAAAAGCATTAGCGAAGGGAGGAGCTCGGCCAGGAACCCAGCACAACCTCAGGACGGAGAGCACCAGAGGCCCTGAGCTCCTTGTCCCAGGTGGCCTCCCAAAGGGGTGGGCAGATGGGTGGGGGATTCTGAGCTGGTGTGGAGGAGGTGCTCAACCAGAGCTGTTCTGCTTCTAGGAAAGGGTTTTGTTGCTTCAAAAAAAAGCCATGTGCAGCCCCCATGGGGACTCTTCTCCTGAAGACCACACCCCTGGGGTGCCAAGACTCCAGGGCTTGGTCTGCTTGGTCTCCTTTGCGGTGTTGCCGGCTCTTGCTTGCCTGGGAAGGTGCTTCACAAGCCCAGACACTGCTTTGCCTGTGTAACAGGTTTCTCTGTCCTCCCGTCATCCTTCAGGGCAGTTATGTGTTGGTAAGAATGCCTCTGTGGCTGTGGTCTCCCACCCGATGGGCTGCTGAAGCAGATGTTCCTTAGCAGTGGGAAGGGAAAGTTGGTCCTCAGAGGAAGAGTGGCTGCTGCCTGAGGGCTGCTCCCCTCACAGCCCTCCCCTTCATGGAAGAATGTATCTTTCCACTTATATCCAGAATACATAAAGATCTCAAAAAACCAGACTCCCCAGTTTAAAGATCCAATACAAAAATAGACATCAGGAATGAATAGACATTTCTCAAATGAAGAAGTACAAACAGCAAACAAATATACGAAAACAGCTCAACATCACTGCATTTGAGAAATGCAAACTAAAACAACACTGAGATTCCATCTCACTCCAAAAAGAAGGGCCGTCGTCAAGAAATCAACCAATAACACATGCCAGAGAGGCTGTCGGGGAAAACAAAGCTTTTTCCATGGTTAGTGGAGTGTAAATTAGTAAAACTACTATAGAAAGCAGTATGGAGAGTCCTCAACAAACTAAAACTAGAGGTTCTATCTGACCCCTCTATTCCCCTTCTTCGTATCCTCCTGAAAGACTTAAAAGCATCGTACCACAGTGATATATGGCACGCCCATGTCTATAGCAGCACAATGTGTAAAAGCTAAATCTTGGAAACAGCTTAAATGCCCATGAATGAATTAATGGATAAAGAAATGGGTTTTTATAGTCAGTGGAGCACTCCTGCCATAAAGGAGGGTAAGCATGAGACATTTTTAGGTTAATGAGTGCACCTTGAGAATATAATTCTAAGTGAAATAAATCGGACACACATGTTTAAGTAGCGCACTGTCTTGCTAGTGTGAGAAACCAAAAGGGCTAGTAAGGACCAGTGGATGATAGATATTGGAAAGCAGGAAGAAAACGTTCAAATGGGAAGGGGAGCAGAGGAAGCGGGAGGGAAGGAAGGGAAAGGGAAAACGGGAGAAAACAAGGGAAAAATCAGGGACTCAGCTTTTGTAAGTGGGGAGGGGAAAAGGATTGAAAGGAGGGGCTTGGGCAGAAGGAAGAGTGAAGATGCATTACGTACCGTACAAACTCCTTACGGTGAGTGCGATCGAAAGCTTCCCAATGCAATTAATTAAAAAAAAGACGAGACCTTTCTAGAACAGATCTCATGATCCATGAAGGGCCTGGTGGCACAGTGCAGTGGGTGGTGATGAAGCCCGTGGTGGCGGCAGGTGGCTGTGGTTCTGTGTGCTTTCCTCTGTGCTGGAACTGCTGCATCCTTTCTGTTCCACTGCTGGAGCCCATTTTCCAATGGAAACGCCTAACTAGGCTGGTTTTAAAATGACAGCCAGGCTCCCTCCACTTCCTGCATCCTGTTGTCCTCTGAACAAGAAGTTCCCAAGCACTGTTCTCTTGGGATGGGTGCTGCAAGCCGCCATGGGGAAAGGACTGGGGCATCAGAGTAACAAACAGAAGAAAGCCTTGTGGTTGGGATCATCACAGAGTCCTCAGGAAGGATGTTTGCTGTGAGCTGAGATGCTGAGGAGATGCTGAGGACTCCTGGTCCTTATGGGCATGCAGCTGGAGAGGCTGCCCCTGCCCCTTCCTTCCTGTGAGTCTCCTCTCTCTCTCCCTTCCCCCTCACTGTCTCTCTCATTCTGTCTGTCTGTCTGTCAGTCTCTCTTGGCTGGCCCTTGTTTGTCTTTCAAGATTGGTTTAGGAGCTACCCTCTCTGAGAACTGCCTCTGCCATCTGATTCCATGCTGTTCTTGCCCTCATTGTGCTTGTTTTAAGACCAGACAGCACACTGCTGTGGGAAGCGGACCCTCTCCCCTCTCCCTCACAGTCGTTTGCGTTCCTTCCACCACTTTTCCCTGCTGTGCTGGGGCAGACATTCCTAACCTGTCCTAACACTCTTGTTTGATGATCCCAGACCCGGCCTCAGCAACTTCCTCAGGCCGCCACCCCAGGACCCAGGAAGAACGCAGTGTGGGTCTAGGTCCCGCAGCAGATGTGCAGCCCCATTTCTGGTCACTTGATACTTCTCAAATGCTAGGCTGAATGCAAGAGCACGAAGCTTAGTGGTCTGCCCTGTGGAGACTCATCTGTTCTTCCCTGGGGGTGAAGAAGGCTTGAGAACAGCAAAAGAAGAAGAGCTGCTGGGTAAAGCAGAATTCAAAGCTGGAATGTAACTTTCATGTGGATAAAGCCAGAGGCAGATGTCTAGCCTTGTTTCCAGACTATTCATGACTAATACAAGGCTGGTTTATGCTAGACTGAAGCACAGAGGCTATGGGTTAACAGCACACAGCAGGGAAGACAAGATGTCCTCCTGCCCTTGGGGATTCAGTGGAGGGCACGACCCTGCTCACTGGGTGGGAAGCAGAGGCAACTCCGAAAAGCTGGCTTCTTCTCACCAGGACCCCTGCCCCTGGAAAGTGTCTTGATACAAACAAATGGCAAGCAACTTTTCTGATAGAGTCCAGGAGACTGTCACAGGCTGGGGTTGCAGACTTGAGGATCCCAAAGAGTGAGGTGATATTTCCATCACAAACCCAAAGAGAGGTATAGACAGCCCTTCCTGGTCCTCGTCTCAGTCTGAGAAGTTTATATTTGTAACCCCATGGAAAAGTTATTGGAAATCCAGCAAGTTAATTCCAATCTACCACTTTCAGTGCAACCTGTGGTGAGGGTAAAGACACTGAGGCAAGCTGAGGGGGTCCTAAGTCCAGCTAAGATAATGGCTAGCCAGAACCAAGGCCTCGACTCAGTGCTAAACCTGGGTTTTATGAATTCATGAAGAAGGCAGTCGCTTGAGGATGAGTGACTGTGAGAATGGCGGGAAGCTCATGAGTGCTGTGAGCTGGGCTGGTAGGAGCCTGAAATCACCTCTGCGATATGCAGAGAGAAGGATATGCAGAAAGAGTAATTGCATAACACAACTGAGGTAGTGTCTAATATTTTAGCGTTGGTGCCTCAGCTCTGATGTATAATTTTTTATGCCATGAGAAGTCAGAGCCTCTTATCTCGAAGCTGGATCCCAGACAACAGTGGGGAGCAGAGCTCTCCATCCTGCCCTGCTCACACATGGTTTTTGGAAGCTACAGGGCACGGGTAACACTACCCTGTTGCCTTGCTTTCAAGACTACCCATCAGCACCTTGGCTGGACCAATTTGCATTGTTTAAAGCCAATTGAAGGGATAAGGAAAAGTCCTGGATGGCTCTGTATATATCAATGCGTGGAAATAGATCCAGGTTTAGCCAAGACGGAGATAACTGCTTTCCTTTCAAGGAGAGTCATCCAGGTGGTCCTCCACAGAGAGGGGCTGTGAACCAAGTGTGCCAGGTGGGGGCAGGGTCTGTGCCCTGTCAAATCCCGAGCATCACACAGTGCGGATGCCAAGAGCAAGAAGGCAAGGCTGTGTGTAGCCATCAGAAGTGGGTCAGTTTGAGGCCACTTGTTTCCCAGCTGCTGTGTCATAGAATTAGTGTAAAACCCAGAAGCACAGAAGCAAGTCTCTGTGGAATCGTCCCTCACCCCTGCTACACTAAGGTCACATTGGCAGGCATGTTATTCTCATTCCTCCGAGACTACGTTATATGCACAAGGGCCAATCAGGGAATGCTCTGCCAGGACAAACCATCCCCAAGAGACACTTTCCCCCTTGGCACCATGTCCCTTATTTGCCCAGCAGCCCACATCCTGCTTCCCACAGGTTAACTCAAATTCTCCAAGATTAAAATTAAGCCCACTTTCAGGGAGCCCTTGGAAGTCTTCGAGGTTCACTTAGGAGGAAGTTGGAAATTTTATCACTAATGTCATTCATTGCCTTGGCAGTTGGGTGCTGTCCAGGTTATTCATACTGCAATCAATCAAACACACCCAAATTGTTCCCGCAGATTAGCCACCGACTGTTAACAAAGTCCCTTACTTCCTTCATATTGATTTATGACAGCAATAGAAATATACCACCCTGGAAGACACTCCTTTCAGCTGAGAACTTATAAATGTCAAGGAATTTCCAATCACACTGAGAGCAACCCAGCACAATGGGGATCTCCATGATCATCCTTCACATATGTCTTTTTTGGGGTCAAGTTCTCTCTGCAGGTATTATTTCTAATGACTATATTTATTCACTGTACTCCTGAAAACCCCAGTCCTGCCAAATCTGATCTAATTATTCCTCCATGCTGGAGTTTTGTGTCTGGAATTCTGGATCAAGTGATTCTTTGCTGGTAATTGTGTTTGCAAATGTCTGGAAGAAATGCTTAGTTTTTGTTTTGTCTCTGGGTAAGAAATGCAAGGTTGTTGTAGTTAGACCAATCTAATCACATCAATGTTGTCAGAGAGTCGTTCAGTGCAGGAAGTGATCTGGTTGGCTTAGGAAAGTCCCCGATGTTCAGCAATGAGTATGTGTTCTCTCAGAGGGCCTAATAATGTACCATAATGAGTTAAGCATAGGGTTTGTATGCAGTGAAAATGGGCAGAAAAGTTTCTCCTGTAAATGCTCCTGGGTGCCTTCTCTGCAGGTGCATCTGTCATAAAGACCGTTCGTTGAGCAGAGCGGGTTAAGTATTTGCACAGACAGAGTCATTATGATACCAAATCTGTGTCTGTCACTCACGCTTAGGCCAAGACTCAAAGCCCAGTCACTCAAGCATGGCTCCGTGCTCTCATGTGTGAGACATGAAAGAACTACTGACAACTTGTGATTGTTGAATCTCAGGGTCTTTTTACTGAGGTGCTGTGTGGGAAGACAATCACCGATCCACCTGTCCTCCCCTGGTCTCGGTCTCCCTCTCTCCCTCTCTCCCTCTCTTTATCTCTTTGTCTCTCTGTCTCTTCCTCTCTGTCTCATTCTGCCTCCATCTCTGTCTCTGTTTCTGTCTCTCTGGGTCACCTTCTCTCTCTGTCTCCATCTGGCTGTTTCTCTCATCAGTCTGAAGTCCAGCATCTCCTTACCCCCCGTCCATTTTCCCTTCTTTGTCCTTTCTCTTCCCCTCCTGTCTTCTCTCCAATATTTTCTTTCCTTTTTCTTTTTCACCCCATATCTTTCTTTGGTGTTGCTTTTTGCTAGATTCATAAATTTCAGGAGATGGGGAAAATCATCTAAGTTCCAGATAACTTCTAGAACTATCACTCTTCCCTGGGCTTGGTAAAGGAAGCTCTGAAGATAAAGGTTCATTTGAGAGACAACTTTCATGAACGCAACACCCCAAAAGCCCAGGCCTTGGGGTCTGGTATGGTGAGTGGCTTTGTGTGGGGAGGTGTGTAACAGCTGACCAAGAATGCTGCCATTCCTTGTTAGGAGAGCTCTGGGTTCCAGCTCGGAGCAGCCTGGGACCTGGATGGACCATCTGCTTCTATCTCTTTTAGAGAGTGTGTGGAAGGAGAAGTGGCACCTTGGCCCTGGGTTTTGACAGAACGCACTGCAGTGGCTCTGAATAGTAACATGGGAGTCATGTCAGCCTTGGAGGTCAAAAGGCAGCAGTGCTCTGGGACTGAGGGACTTGTCACATTATCACGATGCTATATGTATGCTTATGTGTAGCCACGCACACCTGCATGTGTGCCTGTATCTGCAGCTCAGAATAAGAACCCGCTCTACTCTGTGTGCCTCTTTTCTCTAATTTACATCTACTTAAATCTACTTACTACTGCAAAGATAGGTACCATTACCTCCACATTTCAGATGGGGAAACAGGCGCAGAAAGGTATATGGCTTGGCAGGGACAGCAGCTGGCAGGCTGCTGGAGTAGGACTTCTACATGGAGTGAGGGCTGGCTGCATTTGGGCTGCACTGTGGCCAGCTAGCCATTCCTGCCCCTTGGAGGGACCAGAGGAGAAGAACTGGGGCATTCATCTCAGTGCAGGGCCTGGCCCGGCGGTTCCTCTTCTCAGTTCCCTCTGCACACTATTCAGAAAGTCAGGTGCCCAGGTGGTGGTGGGCAGGAGAGGCCGTGGCACCGCTGCTGTTTTCAGTGATGTCCTTGCCTCTGCCATTGGCCAGCTGCGGAGCCGCTGCAAGCCTCAGCTTACTCATTTGCAAATGGAATTAAGTTTGCTGTCCTTCCCAAGGTTGTGAAGGACTGAAATTACCCGGGCAGTGGCTGGCAAATGGTGCCTCAGAACTGACAGTGTTCCTATTCCAGGCATTTTCCTAATGTTTTATCCAAATGTAACTTCCTAAATGTGATGTGGATCTTGGACAGGTTCCTGGAAAAGGAGAAACTGGAGAAATCCAAATAAAGTCTAGTTTACTGAGCAGGAGCATATGAGTGCTGCTTTGTTAGTTGTGACAAATACAGTTAGAAAATGAAAAATGTCAATAATAGGGGAAAAAGTGGGTAGGGGTATGTGGGAACTTTGCTACCCTTCTTTAAATCTAAAATTAGTCCGCAAGGTTTTTTTTTTTTTAAACTTCACTTCCTTTGGTCCTGTTTCTTCAAGGCCAATGTTTTGCCAAATGAGAAAATAATAATTGCTTATAAACTCACTTCTGGCAGATTGCTAATCTTCTCACTTATGCTTTCCACAACTTAACTGGATTTATGGCCGTCATTAATGCCTTGAAAAGGAGAAAAATTATCAGGGGGATTTTTAAGCATCGTGAGGGTATTTTTAATGTGGTTGGTGTTTGGAGGGGAGATAACATTTCTGAGTCAAATAACGGGCCACACAGATGTCTAACTGCTCTTTGGCACAGTGCTTCTTTCTTTAACTATTCTTTATTGTGTAAACACACCACTGGGCATTGTGGACCTCACCCAGGGCAGCTGCCTCATGATGGAGAAGGAGGAAAATGCCTGGGGCTTCACCTTGGAACCAAGTCTAAGCAATGCAGCCTGCCGTCCTTCTACCCCGATCCTGTCCAGTGTCTTCTGCGACCTCGTGTGTCCGCACACCCTGCTTGGCAACACTCTTGGGTGTTTCTGTTCCCCACATGTTCATCACTGTTTTCTCACTCCTGGGTTTATGGATTCTTCCTGTTTTCTGGTACAGCTCGCAGCTCACTGTCTCCTAATACAAACAACCTGTGCTTCCCGCCTTCCCCACTCCAATAGTGCCCCCTTTGGCCATGACCACTTCCCCTTTGCTGGTTCTGCTACCTGAAAGACTCTTTCTAGCCCTCCTCTTCCCAGCCTTCATCTGACCAAATCTAACCATTCTTTTTAAATTCCACGGACATTGTTTTATTTGGAAATCTTTCCCTGACATATACTGAACACACTTAAGACACACCCCACTTATACACAGAGAGAGACACAATCACATGTGCAACATACACTCATACACAATCAGATACACACATGAACACAGACACAGGTACACACAGAAAGGTATGATACACATACACACATAGATGTATGCATAGACATACAAAAAGATGCACACAGACATGTACATACAGCCTCATATGTAGATACACACTCATAAAAACACATTTCACACACACAGAGCAAGCATACAGAGACATAGGCATATATGCATACTTATACATAATTATAGACATAAAAGATAGAGATAAATACAAACATATATATGAGTATAGACACACAAACACAGAGAAAGATATGTATATGGTCACACAGGTGCACACATGCACACCCTCACACACACACACATACACCATATGCTGTTCCACAGCTGCCACTTGCCTCCCATAGAAGCTAGCCTAGCACTTGCCTCTTGCACAAGGCTGTCTGGGGATGTTTCAAGAGTCCTGCTATGCGTGGTCTAGGAATAGTCTCTTGCTCGTTAATGTTCACCTAGGCACCTTGCACCACGAGGAACCCAACAGATGCCTAACCCACACCACTGTAATGAACAGCCTAGATGCTCCTGTGCTGGGCTTTGGCATGGCAGCACAGAGGTGTGACCAGGAGCTGCCCCAGCCTCATGCCTCCCAACTGACCCTGAGCAGTATTGCTGTTTCCTTGTATATACTTTTGGGGGCCTAAACAATATCAGGAAAAATACTAACCACATGCTCATCATTGGGCATCCTTGCTTCTTGGTATCCACAGAGGTTTGATTTCAAGACCACCTGGGACACCAAAGTCCTCAGATGCTCAAATCTCTTACATATAATGGTGTAGTAGTTGCTTATAACTTACACCTCTTCTCCCTGTATGATTGTTTCAGAACATTTTCTTTTGTATTACAATGGAATCTCATTTGTTTAAAGTTGGCTTTTGGGGAGGCAGCAGGGCAGACACATGTAGCACACTTACCTCCTTGGGATGCACATGATTGATCTCAGATACGAGCTGCTGATCTATACACAGTTGCTAAGTCTCTGCTTCGGAGTCAACTATATTGCTTCATGGCAGGTGAGTTTCCTGCCGTGATTCCTGTGAGTGAAACACGTGCCCCTCTAATTTTTCTCTTATTACTTCACAGGTACTGATTCAGATTACCTCACAGCTAGTAAGTACTTTGAAAAGAATTTCCTGTATCGGTTTATACTTTACTTTTTTACTCCATAGTTATTAATAATTTAAGAATAAATGCCGCTGAGATTTAGTGAATGGTGTGAGGACTGCACAAAAGTATGGTCTGTGTCCCTTCTGAAATGCAAAAGTAACAGAAACGTCTTCCATTTATAGTACAAATGGGTCATGTGGTAATACAGTTCTGTTCTGAAATTTTATTTGGCCCCTGCCTCAAGTTCTAGGGCACACCCGAGTCAAATAGAGTATTCGTTTGAATGCAGTTCTTTGGGATTCACCTCCCTCCCTCAACAGAGCCTGCTTTGGAGGCTTGGGTTGGGGCTCAGGAACCTGCAAGTCTACAAAGTCATACATGAGGACATTCTGCCCACCATACTTTGGGAAATCTTTCTGCTTGACCCAGCTTTGAAGGAAACTGTGATGTTCTCATTGTAGCTATAGAAGCCCCTGTTAATAATTTGCAAAGAAAGTTACAGAGGATATTTTAAATTCTGCCTTTTTTGTTGAGAATGTCTAAAATTACTGAGACCTTTGTCTACAACCCACCTAATCTACTACTGCAAAATTTCACTCTTAGCAGGAACATTAGAACACACAAACCAATGATTTAACTACAGCGCCCCCTGGCAGGATTGCAAGGGGAAGCTGGAATTCAGTTTCTGTGAACCGCAGTTCATTTCTGAATATCTTTCCTAAGACGAATTTGTTTTCCGTCTAGGTCCAGAGACTCCATACTCCACATACTCTGGTAAGACTTGTTTCCCACCTGCTCTGCTTTGCAGGGACTTGATTATTGGCTTGGGCAGTCAGCTGTGCTGTTGCTATTGGCTAGAGGAAGGCAAGTGGCGCCTGAGCCACAGAACGAATGCTGGCCTTTAGAATTCCGGGATGAAGTGGGCATAAGAGATGTGGATTCCAAGCCCTTAGGCCTGTCCCAGAGGCACGCTCAGCTGATCCAATATGTCATTGACCTTCCTTCTTCTTTCTGCCCCTCAACCATTGGGTTTGATGAAATTAGCTTCACCTTAAATGTCAGAAGAGATAGTTGAAAAGAGTCAGGGCTTCTTCCACTTCTTCCATAGAGTAAGGACAATCATCTTAAAGGCCTTGGTACAAAACAAGTGCTCATCTAGGGCTTATCATAAGTGTTATTCTCATGAAATCTTCCAAGTGCACTTTGAGGTAGGCATCACTCTGCCCATTTTGCAGATGGGAAAATTAGAGCATAGTTATGTAATTGGTCATTACTTCTGTGTATAAAGTCACACACGGTAAGTGGGAGGGCAGAGATTTGAACGCAGCATCGGTCCTCTTGACTCTGGCTCTTACTAAATGAGCTCATTTCTTTCTCACTTTTTCCGAGTGTGTAGACCTCTGTACCCAACATTGATATGTTAGGATCACCCGAGACAGCTAACTTTACCATTTGGCCCCTGGATCTCTTGAAGCCAATCATCCTCCTTTGTGAATATGCCGTGAGAGATGCAGATGTGACCTGGGAGGGACTTACGAGGTAGCTTTTAGGGTGATCTCCCCAGCAAGGGCTAGGCTGAGGCAAAAATATGAACTCTTCTGCAGGGACATTCATGAGAGTGACCAGAAGGGGGGCAGCAAGGAGTTAGCAGGACTCATACACTGAGAATGCCCTGGAAGTGCTCCAATTGGTCTTTCCTTCCTCTTTGCTGGTGTCTTCCACAACCTACTCCCATCCCAAACCAATAACAACCACCCATCTACCTTGCACCCCACTCCAATCTCTCACTTTCTGGCTAAAGATTTCTCGTAACCTCAAACTAATCTTTGGAAAACCACACCCAGGATTGGGCTCCTGTTGTCAGGACTCGGGTGGATCCCTCAGAACCTGCTCTATTTCCTTGACTTGTAACTTGACAGTGTAACTTTTCAGCATGGGTGACTTAGTGGCATCATGCCCAGCAGAAGCATGGTGCCCTCTGGCTCCCTCACTGTGGTCATTCTGACAGTGGGAGAAGACCTGGAAGGGCAGGTTGAGGAACCCGATAGGACAAGTACCTTCATGTACTTGATCTTGGTGGGAGTGTAGAGTACACTGAAGTGTTTTGAGCAGGGCAGTGACCTGAATATACTTGTAGTTTGTAAAGGTAAAATTTGGGGGCTCCTTGGGGAGACAGATGACAGGAAGAGGCACACAAATGTGATTGGATCAGTAACAGGGAATGCATTACAGAGGGGAGGAGTAGAGGCAGAGAGATCAACTGGGAGGCCCCTGAGTGTGGCGGGTTCAAGCGAATGGCAGCGGGTATAAAAAAGAAAGTATGTCCTTGGTGCTAAGTTGGATGCAGAGGGAAAGAGGAGGAGGCCAGTATAAGGCCCAAATTTCCAGCAAAGTTGGCATGGAGCATAATGGCCCCAGCCCTCTGAGTGGAGGGAAAAGCCTGCTGCATTTAGGAGGATAGGATGGGACATCCCAGAGGCCACTGAAACACTGGTGTAGAACTCAGGGCTGGGACTGTCAGGACCAGAGAGACGGCCTTGGGGTCCTCGGGGAAGTTCTCAGAGTACAGGAACTTCTCCAGACAGGGAAGAAGAAGAGGGCAAAGAAGTAATATTTAAGGTCCTGAGGGGGAAGAGTCGGTGAAGGGGAGGGAACGGGGTGCTCTGAGTACAAAGGGGAGCATGCAGTGGTGTAAGCCAAGGGGAGGAAAGAGAACACTTAGACCCCAGCTCTCTGCTGTGTCAATCAATGCAGGTTTGCCTGTGAGGCTGGTGAATGGCAGTGACCGGTGCCAGGGCCGGGTGGAGGTCCTGTACCAAGGCTACTGGGGCACCGTGTGCGATGACAGCTGGGACACCCAGGATGCAGATGTCGTCTGTCGGCAGCTCGGCTGTGGCCATTCTGTATCAGCCCCAGGCGGGGCTCACTTTGGTCAGGGATCTGGGAACATTCTCCTGGGTGCAGTGTACTGCTTAGGATGGGAGCCGTACCTGTCGAGCTGTGGCCATGATGGGTGGTACAACCATGACTGTGGCCACAGGGAAGACGCCGGAGTCGTGTGCTCAGGTAGTGCAGCTGTCTCCGCTCGGTGTTGTGTGTGCACCCTGAAGCAGTGTCACGGTGCATGGGTGTGCATGAGTGTGTGCACGCTTACCCACTCTGCTATGAGTCATACCTTGCTTGGGGTTGGCAGACTGACATTACTGTCCCTGATCACAGATAAAGATGTCAAGGCTCAGAGAAGTTAAGACGATGCCTGTTGTCCAAGGCTGAGAGGTGGTGGAACCAAGTTTCAGTCTCAGTCCCCTCTGAGCTTGTTGATGCCATCAGTCTGTGGACTGGCTCTGATGAATAGCATAAGGATCTTCCTGACCTAAGTGACAGCTTCTCCTCTTTAAAGGGGGTTGCGGGGCTGGGTAGGGCAACAGCTGGTCCTTACCACTTAAATTTGTACCAGGCTCAAATTGGGGAGTAGCCAATTTGTTCTCCTTTTTGAGGATTAAATGACAAGCAAAAGATAGTTACAGAAAAAGTATCCAGAAAAGACAATTTCTCCTTGACCTGGCCCAGTGAATCCCACCGCTGTGTTTTTCATGTGTTTACATGGTGCTGATACATTTTCACACACCAAAAGGTCCTTTAGAAACTTTCTAAAGAGACTTCCCCACATGCCAACCCATTGTGTGTCCTCCAAAGAGGAGTTTCTACCTAATCATTAATTAGAATCTTTCATTCTAATTAATCATTCACTTAATCAATCATTTACTTAAATCATTCACTGGCATCTGCCCTGTGTCCTAGACTCTGCAGTGCCACCATGGGTAGGATGTGGCTGTGATAATCCACTCCCACCCAAGAATGGGCATTCCAATGGAGCACGGTTCTCCAAACAGCTATTTTGTAAGTGGGTTTATTTTGGCACTCCAAAACACATCTCTGAAAATAGCTTTTCTTTCTGATGAAGTCCACTTTCTCAAGCATACCCTGGTGGTAGCAAATATTTGTTGTTTGAGGGTGTTTGAGCAACAGACATGCCTAGGTGTCATTTGAAGTCCAGTGTTGTGATGCGAATGGGA
The DNA here is from genome assembly GCA_004027595.1 of Dinomys branickii. Classification (NCBI taxonomy): domain Eukaryota; kingdom Metazoa; phylum Chordata; class Mammalia; order Rodentia; family Dinomyidae; genus Dinomys; species Dinomys branickii. Next base: position 35,789 of record PVLD010007673.1, on the reverse strand, counting down.
CGGCTGATGAGCTGGGTGATACTCTGGATGGAGGCTGGAAGCAGAGGAGGTAGAGTGTGATGGCGTGAGCAAGAGATGTCGCGGTGGCGCCCATCCATATGAGTGAGAAAGGGGTTTGGTTTCATGAGAAAAAAAATCATAACCTTTTAGTAGTGGAGGGGCCTTTTAGGCCATATCCATTGAGCCCTTGCTTCCTAAGAGGCAGAGAACCTCCCCTCCTCAATAGTCAACGACCCCTCCCCTTTTCCACTCTGCAGATTCTTTGGCTTTCTCTGAGTCAACCACTGAGCCACCTCCACAAGGTAAGGCCTGTTATGTGGAATTCCTGTAGGCTTACTGCCTACAGTCCATGCACCCATGTAAGTTCATCTCTGCTCCCAAAGAGATGCAAGAGGGCGTAAGAGGCGAAGTGCTCAACTCTGAAGGAGGGGTCTCCTGAGTAAATTCTCAAGTGTAAAAGGCATTTCTTCTGTGCATCTTGGATCCACAGACTGGGGAGGGATCAACCTGAAGAAGCATCTCCAAGGAGCTTTAAAGTGGAACCTTGTGTCTTGTCTGTAGAGGTCTTGCTGCCCATACTCAATACCCTGATGTCCTCACCCATTGATGCCAATTCCTGGCCAGATTGAGGTGCTGGGACTCCATAGGCAGATACAACCTGCGTAAGTCACCAGTCTGGAGGGATGGCGTCCTTGCTCATTGCCTTTCCCTGAACTTATAAGAAGCTATCTTGGAAATAAAGACCCCTCCGCCTATAAGCATCAGAATTCTAACACTTTTCCCCTGGGCACCTTCACAGAGAGCTCTGAGAGGCACAGTGAGTGCACTTGAGATCTACTAAACTGAGCCTTGGGAAGAGAGTCACTTCCCAGGGGAAACTGTGGCCCTAGCATGAGATCACAGGTGACCATCATGACAAAGCCTCTGGCCTATATAGAGACATAAGTTTAAAGTCAGTACTTTACTTAAGAGAAGCACGATTACTAAGTTCATAAACAAGGCAAGCATGTTCCACTACTCAGTATTTTATTGGCCAGTGAAATGATGAGATAAATCAATTAGAGGTATAAGAATGGGAAAAGTTTTTGAATCAGTTCCTGGAAGCCCTATACAGGTCACATGTTGGCATGTCAGAATCAAGGTCAGTAGGTGATGCAGAGATATTTTATCTCACAATAGAATAGTCTTTTAGAACTGAAGAATTCAGGGATAGCTGAGCTTTCTGACTTTTGCAGAGTCAGCTAGGAAGACAAAATCCAAATCAGGAAGACCTTACCTTGGCAGATTTCAATTTACTTGCAGGTCTTGATTCTTCTCAGAGAAGACTTAAGTTTGTCCTTTCTGTTTTGTGTTTTATCTGGTTTACTTTGCATCTTCTACAGTAAACATGTGCTGATACTTATTGGTAACAGCTAATAACAATTTTAAATGTATCTCTTTCTGTCAGTCACAAGGCCAAGTACTGGAAACCTATGGGTTTGACTCTTCCTTAGGATAAAGTTTAGGGGAGATATGGTGTGTGTGTTGTGAATGCTTAGTGCAAGGTCAGATGCCCTTTAACCAGAGGGTATGGCTTGAATGCAACCTTCTTCATCACTTACTTTTCTGTGGATGGAGAGGCATCAAGCAGGATACAGGAGTCTCCAGAAACCTGTGTGCTTTGGGGCAGAGACCAGTGGAATCAGTTCTCTAGTCCAGAGTCCCAGTTCCTCCATTTTCATAGTTCTATTCTGACCCCACTCATTCTGGTCCCAAGGTTCCTGGTTACAGGGCCAGGAGGAACATGTGAAAAATGTGCCCTAAGCCAATCCTAGATCCCCAGACACGTGAGAGCACCTCACAGGACCTCCTGGTGTCTGCTGGCTTTGCTTCCACAGAAACCTCATGTGCCCATGTTGAGGGGATCTGAGCACTAAAGAAGGGTCAGCTGGATTGTTTCTAGATCTTTCTTGGATGCAGACTTGGAAAAGCGGTTCGTATGACTTGGAAGCCAAACTTGCTTCTGGTGGCCCCTTCACAGGTTTGCTTCCTTTCTGCCTGTTATAGAATCAGTTGTGGTGACAATGGGTGCTTTTCCCCATGCTGTTTCTTTAGGTCACAAAAATGCTTGGGTTTTAGGGTTGGTGTTGAATCAAAACAAAATTTGGTGGTTAGAAATATCAGAATAAGTCTGGGATATAGCCCAGCAGCACAGCTCCTGCCTGACAAGCACAAGGTCCTGAGTTTGATTTGTGGTACCAAAAAAAAAAAAGATCAGAATAAGATGATTTTCCAGGAAGATCTCCCAGCATGAATAGTGGCACTGGTGTCCTGTTTTAGGGTGTTCTGCTCTGAGTCTCATCTCTAGACCTTCTGGTCCTTGGGGATCCAGGTTCACCTGGCATTGTTTGCAAAGCCTTGGTTGCAAGGTGGGAACAGGCATATTTGAATTCTGTCCAGGACAGATTTGCCTCAGGTCATAGCAGTTGGAAAAGCCATGGTCATACTGGTGTCAAAGGCCCATTTTATGCCTAGAGCTGGTTTTGGGGATGCTAAAGAGGTTGAGAAAATAAGATGTTAGCAGCAAGGACCATTAAAAGACAAGGTGCCCAAGGCCCAGGAAGGAAAGGGACTAGGAGCTCTCATTCTATAACGGTGGTGTTGACTTTAATCTGCCTGAGGGGGGCTGGCACTGGAAAGTAGTCTTGGATATACACCAAGCACAGCACTTTGACCATCAGTAGAAAATATCATGGGGTGAGAAATCCTTGTGTCATTTTAAGGAACTAATTCTAGTTTTTCCTTAAGACTGGTGGATAGAGGAGACCAGTGTCAAGGCTGTGGGTCCTGTACCAGGGCTCCTGGGGCACCGTGTGTGATGACAGCTGGGACACAAACGATGCCAACATGGTGTGCAGGCAGCTAGGCCATGGTTGGGTTGTGTCTGCTCCAGGAAGTGCCTACTTTGGTCAGGGGTCTGGGTCAGTTGTCCTGGATGATGTGGCCTGCTAGGGACATGAGTCTTACCTGTGAAGCTGTCCCCATAGTGGCTGGCTTGTCCATAACTATAGACATCAGAAGGACACAGAAGTCATCGGCTCAAGTGAGCCCCAGGGACGACTGGGCTTGCCTTGTTGAGAATGGGCTTTGACCAGAGCATTTCACCCTGCTCACAAGACTTCATCCTGGCATTAAACACCCTTGGGATGCAAGTAGGGGAGGCAGGGGTGGGGACCTTGGAGGTGCAGTGTCAGGTACCCCTAATTGAAAAAAAGCAGGGTCAGTCCATTTTGCATCCAGTATGCAGGGCCTCAACATTTGTTTGGAGGTTATAGAACAGGACTGTGAAGATTCAGGATCCAGCATCTTGAGGGCATAAGCAATAAATCATTATTGTAGTTAAGGGAATTCAGTTGACTCCAGCCCCGCAATGAACCATAACGTCCTTCTCAGGGACAGCATCTTTGGGAGCATGGTTGGGAAAGTTCCCCTTTCTTTGATTATGTTGTCATTTGAAGACTCCCAGAAGCTGACTGGGAGGAAAGAGTTCAAATGGTCGCAGGAGAAGAAGTAAGGATGGCGGATTTGGGTGTGGGCTCAGCAGAGAAGTGATAAAGTACAACGTAAGGAGGCAGCTAGCTTGGAGGGTGCAGAAGCCATGCAGCAGGGGGAACCTCTAGAATTCACACCGGACCCAGGTTTGTTCCGACTGGAGGGTGGAACGTCTGAGTCTGCAAGCTCATGGCTTAGGTTGGCTGTGGGTTGTTCCACTGCTTTTTAATGTAAAAACTACCACGGCCTGACCCATGGCTGCAATTTCCAGAAAATGAGTCTCCTCCACTGAAATGCTGACATGGAGGTGGGGGGCAGGATGGAGCTTTATGAAGAACTAAGTCATTCATGGTACCCTCTGCTAGCAACTACTCAGGGGGCACACATTGAACACCAGTTCCACCTATGAATACACTAGTCTGTGCTCCCTGCTAGTCCACTGGGTACCTGTGCACTTTGTGTCCAACCTTCTTTCTCTTTTCCACAGCTGCCCAGTCCCAGTCCACACTCACCCCAGGTCTCTTAATGTGAGATGTCCCTGCTCTTCTGTCCATTCTAGAACATAGTCTTTCTCTTGGCACATGCTACAGGGCGTATTACTGCCTTCTTTCTGATGCCCACCAGGGAAGCTCTTGCTTGAACATTTGATGTTAGAAAATGTCTTCCTCTTCTCAACACATGAGAGTTTGGATTAAATAGTTGGACACTGCCCAACTGGATCACTCTTCCAGCTTTAGGGAAGGCTGAGAATTGATGTTGATCCTCTTGGAACTGTTGAAGGCAATCTTAGTGCAGGGCAGAAACCTGTGTGTCTCATTTTTAGAAAGACACTCATGTTCTTCAGAATCAGGTCTGAACCCAGAAGACAAAGAGGCTCTGCCAGATGGACAGAGGAGCAGTGACGATTGCGGTGCCCCCCGTTATCAGTAAGCTTGATTATCGTGTTGTCAATATCCAGTTCCTATGAGCCTTTAGACTCAGGAAGGGGAGGCAGTGGAGTCCGATGTACCTATCGATACATGGGCCAGTAAACAGAGAACCATGGTGGCTCTGACTGAGAAACGACCATCCTAAGCTAAGAGAGGTGGAGTGGCCAGTGAAGTTTCTACTCCCTTTATCCTATGGAGAGGATAACAACTTTGAACCCTGTGCACACATCCAGTAAGCATGTGACACTATCCACATGAGGAATTGTGAACCTGAAGCAGAGAACCACCGTTTGTTTTTGACCTTTTCCTCTCAAGACTAATTTTAGTCCTTCTGTAATTCATTCTTTTTTGTCACCATTTGGACACATATGGCCTATGCCCACCACATCTATCCCACCAGGTAGGAAACCTCTCAAACATGCCTGGGGTTCAATCACACTTCTGGATAAAAGATGGCTTGGAAATCCAAGAATGAGGGTGAAGGGCCTCCTCCTAAACCATGTCTCTGTGGGCTGGACGAGTACAAATTTGTGTCTTGGAAGGTGAAGGTTTTGGTCTGATATGGGGTGGAAGGTGACCTTGCTCCACGGGAGTCCTGATCTACTGCTCAGGGAAGATTCCCATGTAGGGGATGAGAATAAACCCAGAAAGGATGAGCAATTCTACTGAGACTAGCACTGAAGCAGGAATGGCAGATAGGTGTGCTCCTGTGCCATGACAGAATTGTGGTAACGGTGGGAGAGGACACTTCTGTGCTGACATTTATCTGGTGCTATACTCTGGGACCTGAGTCTTGACTTCAGTGAGAGGATAGCATGGGTGTGGGCCAGCTAAACCACAGAGACAAGGCTGGAGTTGTGTAGTGTGCCATTCATTCAGGCTGCCATGACAGTGCTCAGGCCTCCAGGCCTGCTCTGAGGGTGAGAGACAGGACCAATAGCTAGATTTCAGTGACTGCATCCCCTGAAGGAGAGTTCTGATAAGGACTTGCAGCATCTTTTTGAAGAGCAGGTGGTAACATCCTTCTCTGGTGCATCTGCCTGAGCTCATCCTTCCCTCCCTTAGCATCTGATTCACACCACAGGATCTAGACTTGCCTACTGCCTCACTTATGTGCCCAGTGTATGTGCATCTGTGGATGCACGTACAGGTGGATGCAGGTGCCTTCCAGCATAGGAGGAGTGGAGATGACTCCGCCTCCTCCTACTACTGCTGCAAGAACCCTGCCGTTCAGTGGGTCTCGGGTTCACAGAGGAGACATGAACAGCAATATGGGAGAAAATGGATGGATGTTTCTTGGGCATTACTGACCGCTAAACTTGATCCTGTCATGAAGCATTTCTGTGGGCTTTGGCTTTAAATACAAAAATCCAGGCGATGATTGTGGACATGAGGCCTTGGGCCAGCAGAAGGAGGCGCAGGACTGGTGAAATTGAAAAGACAAAATGTCAGACTCAAGGGACAGGCCCAGGAATATCTCCATCAGACCTCTGTACTATGCATCAAATCAAGTAACAACAGAACCAGGGCTAGGAAGGGAAGGGACACTTTCTTTTCCTTTAACCTTCATGAGACCCTGGGACACTGGGAAGTAGTCATAGTCACTGCCTGGACTCGATATTTCTCACAGATACAGAATGAAATGTGGAACCTGTGTCCTCCCCAGGCACTGATTCCGGTTTGGCCCTGAGGCTGGTGAATGGAGGGGACCGCTGTCAGGGCCGCGTGGAGGTCCTGTACCAGGGCTCGTGGGGCACCGTGTGCGATGACAGCTGGGACACCAACGATGCCAACGTGGTGTGCAGGCAGCTGAGCTGTGGCTGGGCCGTGTCTGCTCCGGGAAGTGCCCGCTTTGGTCAAGGATCTGGGCCAATTGTCCTGGACGATGTGGCCTGCTCAGGTCATGAATCCTACCTGTGGTACTGTCCCCACCGTGGATGGCTCTCCCACAACTGCGGGCACCAGGAGGATGCAGGGGTCATCTGCTCAGGTGAGCTCCTGCCACATCCGGGCCTTCCTCCCTGGCGGGCTTCCATCAGGACACCCGGCTCTGCAGTCACAGCTTCACTTTGGCATCGATCTTGACCGGGCTCCGTGGTGGCTTGTGAAGTGATCATACTCAGTGCCAATCCATTCAGATCCCCAGTGCAGCTCCTCCTGCTTGTGCAGTGGCCTTTACCTTCCTCATGGCAGCTGACCCTGCAGGCCAAAGCTAGGCCCCCTAGTGAGAGAAACAGCAAGTTCGCTAAGGTGCTGGTACACATCTGGCTCCAACACTAGTGTGGAGGTAAGTGGGCTGGCTCTGCTGTGAAGAGTGTACAGCTCTACGTCTCAGGGGGCTGATAGAGTTAGCGTTATACATTGCTCACAATCACACCAGCTAATGGGAGTTTCTGATCTCTAGAGCTCCCAAGCCTTCTTTTGGAAGCATAGCACCTTTGGGAGTGTGAGTCACACATTTCCCCTCTCCCTGATGCTTTAGGCATCTGGGAACTCCTGTACCACATTATGTAGAGAGCGTTCACTTATTGTCACACAGAGGAAGTGGGGATGTAAGGTACGCTGTGGACATGATAGAAGGCTGTGAGAGGTTTGCAGGAGAGCAGCTGTGGCAGAGCATCCTGGAGCATCACAGCAGAAGGGATCCGTGGAGCTCATAGAGGATATCAGAATTGACAGTGTGAGGACAGATGGTCAGTGCGTCCAACAGCCCATTGCCTAGGAGAGGTTTTACCTGCTTTCCTATGTGTCAGCAAAGACAGCAGAGGCATGGCCATGATTTGTTCCCTGGGCAGGAGGGGAATGACCTGGAGGGACTGGGATGTGGGCCACAGCTGCGGTGACCAGACAGAGCTCCCTGGAAGGTGGAGAGATGGAGGATGGACTGAGGCAGCATGCAGCCAGAGGCCCGTACAGAGCACCAGCTCACTAGGTCAATATGCAGAGCCTCCTGTCACCTGAGTGCTCTGTGTCTAACCTTCCTGTCTCTCCCACAGGTGCCGAAATTTCAAGTACTGCCCCACCAGGTAAGTTGCCTTGCATTGATTGCAGGTGTCTCTGAACTTCTGCTTCTCCTTGGAAGTCTTTTCTTGCTCTTGGCACTGACATGTGACATATTATTCTCCCTCTGGGTAAGTGTGACACAGGGAGGATGGTTCTTACCTGGATTGTGGATTCACAGTCACCTTCCTCTGACTGACTCCTCTGAGTGCCTATGAATTTCTTTGAAAATCACCCTGTTAGTATCTTTTGGAGATCAAATGCAGCCTCATGTGCAGTAACCTTTAGTTCTTTAATTTTGATCTGCTGGGACCACTCTGAGAATCTGGCATATTCTCTAAACTTCTGCTGAAAGGAATGATAGGACAGGAGAGGGTCCTCAGTCCCTCATACTTAGAAAGCCCCTTGCCTTTGGCAGAGCCAGGAGTCGCTACTGTCTGGACAGAGGTGCTGCCAGGAAGGTGGAGAGGGATAGAGGAGTTTTTCATATTTCATATTCAGAAATGGGAATTCTTGCTTTCTGCCTGCCCATGCCTGTGTTCTTTAACCATTTGCATCCTAGTATCAGAGTGTGGGCCGTGCTGCTAGATGTATGAGGCTATCCACTGGCCAGCAGTGTGTGGACAGAGATTTCCTGATTGAGAACAGAATGCCCCAGACTGAAGGGCTGGAGAGGTCAGTGTCTTCTTCCTCAGGGCCTTTGTAAATGGCCAGCTCAGAGCAGCAACCTTGAGAGGACACAGAAGGTGCAGTGGGAATTGTGAGTCCTGCCTGGGGCAGGAATTTGGTCCTTCTAGGTCTTTCCTTTGAGTCTAATTGTAACCATTGTATCTTGTCATTTGCAGATATATGGCCCGTGACGACAGCATTGAATGAACTAGGTAAGAATACAGGCAAACATGCCTGGGGATCCCTCTCATTTGGGTAAAAGACGGTTTGGAAGTCCAAGCATGATCCTGAAGGTTCACCTTCCTAAACCATGTCTGTGTGGGCTTGGTAAGAGAGCTGAGTCTTGGAAGGTGAAGGTTTTGGTCTGATATGGGGTAGAAAGGGGCCTTGCTGCAGAGATGGCCTGATCCATTCATTGCTCGGGGAAGATCCTCATGCAGCGAATCAGCATAAGCCTGGAAAGGATCAATAATTCTACTGCGATGAGCATTGAGGCAGAAATGGGAAGTACGTGAACTCTTCTCCTCTAGGAAGAGTTAGGTTCCCTTCCCTCGAAGGAAGAGCCCTGCCTGTCTCAGAGCATTCCTCAGGCCAGGGATCACATTCTAGGTTTTACTGCCAGTGGCATTTTGTCCACTTGGACCTTTTAGAAAAAGGATCATGTTTTGAGCCACTGTATTGCTGCCAGATGTTTCAGTCCCAACCTAGGACCTGTGCACCCCCTGCCAGAAGAGTGAGAATCATTGGAGAAAGACAAGTCTATGCTGACATTTATCTGGTGCTGTTATCTGGTACCTGAGTCTTGGCTTCAGTGGGAGGGTAGCATGAGCGTGGTCCAGCTGAGGCACAGAGATGTGGCTGTAGTTGTGTAGTGTGCCACTAGACATTATTCTGTCATGGAGCACCCTCTGTGGATTTTGCCTCCAAATATGAGAGCCTGTGCAATCATTTTGTACATGAGGGATTTGGTCAGAGTAGTGCAGGGCAGAGCCAGTGAAACTCAGAGGAGAAAACCATAGACCGAAGTATAGCACTCAGGGCCTCTGTTGCACACATCAGCTCAGGTCACTCAGCAGTCCTGGACTAGGAAGGGAGGGACCATTTTCCTCTTTTTGGGGGTTTAACCTGCCTGAGACCCTGGGACAGTGGGAAGTAGTGGTGGCTTGAAGGCCACTACCTGGCCTCGATGCCCCTCACAGAAATAGAATCAAATGTGAAATGTGAAACAGAATGAAATGTGGAACCTGTGTCCTCCCCAGGCACTGATTCCGGTTTGGCCCTGAGGCTGGTGAATGGAGGGGACCGCTGTCAGGGCCGCGTGGAGGTCCTGTACCAGGGCTCGTGGGGCACCGTGTGCGATGACAGCTGGGACACCAATGATGCCAACGTGGTGTGCAGGCAGCTGGGCTGTGGCTGGGCCGTGTCTGCTCCGGGAAGTGCCCGCTTTGGTCAAGGATCTGGGCCAATTGTCCTGGACGATGTGGCCTGCTCAGGTCATGAATCCTACCTGTGGTACTGTCCCCACCGTGGATGGCTCTCCCACAACTGCGGGCACCAGGAGGATGCAGGGGTCATCTGCTCAGGTGAGCTCCTGCCACATCCGGGCCTTCCTCCCTGGCGGGCTTCCATCAGGACACCCGGCTCTGCAGTCCCAACTTCACTTTGGCGTCGATCTTGACTGGGCTCCGTGGTGGCTTGTGAAGTGATCATACTCAGTGCCAATCCATTCAGATCCCCAGTGCAGCTCCTCCTGCTTGTGCAGTGGCCTTTACCTTCCTCATGGCAGCTGACCCTGCAGGCCAAAGCTAGGCCCCCTAGTGAGAGAAACAGCAAGTTCGCTAAGGTGCTGGTACACATCTGGCTCCAACACTAGTGTGGAGGTAAGTGGGCTGGCTCTGCTGTGAAGAGTGTACAGCTCTACGTCTCAGGGGGCTGATAGAGTTAGCGTCATACGTTGCTCACAATCACACCAGCTAATGGGAGTTTCTGATCTCTAGAGCTCCCAAGCCTTCTTTTGGAAGCATAGCACCTTTGGGAGTGTGAGTCACACATTTCCCCTCTCCCTGATGCTCTAGGCATCTGGGAACTCCTGTACCTCATTGTGTAGAGAGCATTCACTTATTGTCACCCAGAGGAAGTGGGGATGTAAGGTACGCTGTGAACATGATAGAAGGCTGTGAGAGGTTTGCAGGAGAGCAGCTGTAGCAGAACATCCTTGAATATGATAGCAGAAGGAATCTGTGCAGCTCATAGAGGATATCAGAATTGACAGTGTGAGGACAGATGGTCAGTGCGTCCAACAGCCCATTGCCTAGGAGAGGTTTTACCTGCTTTCCTATGTGTTAGCAAAGACAGCAGAGGCATGGCCATGATCTGTTCCCTGGGCAGGAGGGGAATGACCTGGAGGGACTGGGACGTGGGCCACAGCTGTGGTGACCAGACAGAGCTCCCTGGAAGGTGGAGAGATGGAGGATGGACTGAGGCAGCATGCAGCCAGAGGCCCATGCAGAACACCAGCTCACTAGGTCAATATGCCAAGCCTCCTGTCACCTGAGTGCTCTGTGTCTAACCTTCCTGTCTCTCCCACAGGTGCCCAAACTTCACCCCTGCCCACATTCGGTGAGTTGCCTTGTGCTCAGCGCAGGTTTCTCTCGTGTTCTGCTCTCTCTAACGTCCTTTCTTGCTCTTGGCACTGACATGTGACATATTATTCTCCTTGTGTGCAAGTTTGAAACCAAGAGGGCGTTTCTTGCCTGAAATGTGGATTCTGTCACCTTCCTCTGATTGGCCACTTTAAGTTTTCCTGAATTTCTGTAAAAATAACTGTGTTCTTGTCTGTTGGAGTCCATATGTGCAGCCCCACATTCAATCATTTGGTCCTCTCATGTTCACCTCCCGTCATCATTCTGAGAATCAGGCATATTCTCTGAACTTCTGCTCAAACCACTGATAGGACAGGAGAGGGTCCTCAGTCCCCCATAGTTATAAAGTCGGTTGCATTTCGCAGAGCCAGGTGTCTCTACTGTGTGGACAGAGGTGCTTCCAGAAAGGTGGAGAGGGACAGAGAAGTTTTTCATATTTAGAAATGGAAATACTTGCTTCCTGCCTGGTCCCTTCTTAGTCTTTCTAACCGTTTGTGTCCTGGTATCAGTGTGGGCAGTGCTGTCTGGTGTAGTAGGGTGTCTATTGGCCAACAGTGTGTAGACAGAAGTTTCCCAATTGAGAACAGAACACCCCAGACTGAAGTGTTGGAGAGGTCAGTGTCTTCTTCCTCAGGGCCTTTGTTAATGGGCAGCTCAGAGCAGCAGCCTTGAGAAGATACAGAAGGTTCAGTGGGAATTATGAATCCCGCCTGGCACAGGAATTTGGTTCTCCTGTGTTTTTTCTTTGTTTCTAATTATAGCCATTGTACCTTGTTTTCATTTGCAGTCGTGTGGCCTACCACCACCACCACCACACCTACCCCTCCAGGTAAGAAACTGCGGACACGTGCCTCTGGCTCTTACTTCCGGATAAAAGACGGCTTGGAAATCCAAGAATGAGGGTGATGGGGCTCGTTCCTCAACTTTGTCTCTGTGGGCTGGGCGAGTACAAAGTTGAGTCTTGGAAGGGGAATGTTTTGGTCTGAGATGGTGTGGAAAGTGACCTTGCTCCAGAGACAGCCTGGTCCACTGCTCAGGGAAGACCCTCATGCAGGGGATCAGGACAAGCCCCGAAAGGATCGGTAATTCTGCTGAGATCAGCACTGAGGCAGGAATGGCGGAGAGATGAGCTCTGCTCCTCCAGGAAGAGTTGGTTTCTTTTCTCTTGGTGAAGGAGCCCTGCTTGCCCCAGAGCGTTCCTCAGGCCACGGCTCTGGTTCTGGGCTTTGTCGTCAGTCGCATTCTGTTCACCTGGCCCCTCAGAAAGAGCATCACATGTTTTGAGCCACTGCGGTGCTGGTGAGTGTTCCAGTCCCAGCACAGGACATGTGCCGTGCCAGAATTGTGATAACGGTGGGAGAGGACACTTCTGTGCTGGCATTTATCTGGTGCTGAGTTATCTGGTACCTAAGTCTTGACTTCAGTGTGAGGTTAGCGTGAGTGTGGTCCAGCTGAAGCACAGAGACAAGGCAGGAGTTGTGTAGTGTGCCACTCATTCAGGCTGCCGTGACAGTGCTCAGGCCTCCAGGCCTGCTCTGAGGGTGAGAGACAGGAGCAATCGCCACAGGTCAGTGACTGCATCCCCTGAAGGAGAATTCTGATATGAGCTTGCAGCATCTTTTAGGAGAGAAGGTGGTACCTTCCTTCTCTGGAGCATCTGCCTGAGCTCATATTCCCTCCCTTTTGCTCTGTCTGAAGCCACAGGATGTATTCTCACCTTGTGCTTTACTCAGATACAACCCGCCTTCTGCTTTACTTAGGTTCACATGATATATGCGTGTGTGGATGCATCTACAGGTGGATGCAGGTTCCCTCCATCATGGGAGGAGTGGACCTGACTCTGCTTCCTCCTAGTGCTCCTTCAAGCACCCCTGCAGGTCTCAGAGTTCGCAGAGAAGACACAGATAGCGATGTGGGAAGGACACAGATGGATGTTTCTGGGGCTTTTACTTACTACTAGTCTTTACTCTGTCATGGAGCCTTCTCTTTGGCCTTTGGCTCCAAATATGAAATCACAAGCAATGATTTTGGACATGAGGGCTTGGGTCAGCAGAAAGTAGGGCAGATCATGTGATACTGAGAAAAGAAATCACAGACTGAAGAGAAGCACTCAGCGGGATCTCCATCAGAGCCTCTGTGCTCTGCATGAACTCAGGTCACAACTGCCCCTGGGCTAGGCAAGGAGGGGGCCACTCTCCTTTTCCATGGGTCTTTAACCTGCCTGAGACCCTGGGACACTGGGAAATAGTCCCGGCTTCATAGTCACTGCCTGGACTCGATGTTTCTCACAAAAACAGAATCAAATGTGGAACCTGTGTCCTCCCCAGGCACTGATTCCGGTCTGGCCCTGAGGCTGGTGAATGGAGGGGACCGCTGTCAGGGCCGCGTGGAGGTCCTGTACCAGGGCTCGTGGGGCACCGTGTGCGATGACAGCTGGGACACCAATGATGCCAACGTGGTGTGCAGGCAGCTGGGCTGTGGCTGGGCCGTGTCTGCTCCGGGAAGTGCCCGCTTTGGTCAAGGATCTGGGCCAATTGTCCTGGACGATGTGGCCTGCTCAGGTCATGAATCCTACCTGTGGTACTGTCCCCACCGTGGATGGCTCTCCCACAACTGCGGGCACCAGGAGGATGCAGGAGTCATCTGCTCATGTGAGTCACCACAAATCATGAACTCTCTTTCCTCTGTGGCCCTCTTCTTTAAAATGGTTGTTGTTATGTCTCCTTATCTGTGGGTCCCAGTTTCTTGTTGTCTTCTTAGTTATGCAGTAAGAATCATAATTAGTCCTTGGAGTGGTGTTAGCAGTTGCTCTGGGCAGAGAGGACAGTAGACAGGAAGAAAGCAAGCTTTCAACCCCTTGCACATGCAGTACAGGCAGAGCCAAGAGGCCAGTCCTGGTCTCTTGAGTTTTCTCCTCCTATGGGTCCTGAGTAGAGGTGAATGAGGTGCAGCAGAGAGGGTGAGGGAAGGACGCCCTCACAGAATACAAGCTTAGTCAAAATTCCTGCTGAGGAAGGGTGGAATTTAGCCAAAGCCCCCAATAGAGGAGTCTCTAGGTGGAAGCCCAGGGCCAGGAAATAGGTGTTTCTATCAGCATGGCTGGTTCAGATTGTAGAAAGCAGGGGCGGGGCTGTGTCTTTAACCACTACCCCTCCAGGTCCCTCCAGGTAGCCACAATGACTATCTGAGAAACAAGTATGGTGTTTGAAGGGCAACCCTATAAGACCTGGAGGTCATGTGCAGGAATGTCACCCACGGCTGGGCTCCATTTTATCTGAGTCAGTGAACAACTAAGAAAAATACAAGATGGAAGGGATTGGTTTAACTTTGTCACCAGATCCAGACACCAGTTTCCAGGCATAGTTTGTTAACTTGAGTTTGGGAGTAGAGGACAGGACCTGCCTGGACTTTTCACAGAGAGCAGGTCTTCGAGACAAGGGATGACAAGCAGCCCCATCTCTAAGGCAAAGCATGGATGAATGCACACCTAAGCGGTTCAGTGTCTTCCTCTTGTGTCTGTTGTTGCCAATTCCATGCCATGCATCTGATCTGCCTTCTCTTTTCCACAGATGCCCCACAGCAGTCCACGACCACACCCACGCCCACGCCCACGCCCACGTTCTTAACAGGTCAGTCCTCCTGCCTCTTTATCCCTGGTCAACCTATTCCTTTTCTTCCCTCCATACCCCCATCGGGAAGCAACAAGAGGTAACAGTCCCGCCCCTCATCAAGGTTAATGGGTGGTCAGGCTGAGCCCACAATACATTTGTCCTTCTGTCCACTGCTGTGAGGATGTTTTTCTGCCACAGAGATTTTTCTGACCCTGTGTCCCTGATCCGAGCCGCAGATGCCTAGACCCAAGTTTGACCAAACAATATCCTTCAGTCCTCTCTTCTAATCTGGCTTTATTTTTCTCTCCAGGCTGGTGGGATACAACAGATTCTGGCAACGGTAAGCATCTGTGAAGTATGCATACTCTCAGCATTCAGTGGTCTGATCAACAGGTCTGTGGGAAATTCCTGGTTCTTGCTTGAAGTCTGTTGCTGCTTATCACACCAGGTATCATGAAGGGTTCTACCCATGTACTGGTTGCATTGTATTGTAAAAGAGACCTTGAAGTCAAAGTGCCCTTGGATTACAAGGGATGCAAATCTGCCTCAAGCTCTTATCTAGTAAGGAAGTTGTTGGCTGTCCATGTAGGATATTCATTGTTGGATCTGTAGCTTCAGATGCAGCTGAATCCAGAAGTTCTAAAACTGCCTGTTCCCCTAGGCTTTTTATGCCCACCTTGCATGTGAGCTTCATTGTCAGCTTGTCTGGGAATCAAACTCAGGACCTTGTGCTTACCAGGCAGGTGCTTGTGCCACTGAGCTATATCCCTGGCCCAGTTTGCATTTTGGATATTAGGGAAGAAAACAGTTAACCAGGCCCAAGTATCTCTCTCACTGGAACTTCTGTTGCCATAATTCTGGTGCTAAATCCTGCGGGGGACTCTAATTTATTGACTTAGTGACAGGTGCCTTCTCCAGAGCTATCTCTGTGTGCTCTGATTGTCTGGACAGTTTCACATCTACCTCTACACTCTCTAGTAGCGAGGGGAGCATGTGGGTTACAGGTCTTTCCTGAACCTTATGGGTTGTAGGATTTATGCTGTTTGTTTATTGGGAAGGAATATTTGTATTTTAATTTTAAAAAGGGCAGAATTTTTAATACACAGCAAGCACATATATGTTTAATAGTGATTCTCCCATTCATATTCTTTCCCTTTCATTATTTCACCTAGGTGAAATGTTACTCATACATATTGCCCATTTACATGTGTATGTGTGTGTGTGTGTGTGATGGTAAGGCTGGGGAATGAACCAGGGTTTTCTGCATGCGAGGCTAATACTTCATGTAGGAATGATGATATCCTATATGAAATCACCCAAATCTGCCATTTTAAACTGTACCTTTTACAATTCGCCATTCCTTAAGTTACAGCTGCACACTTCCATGGCATTAAGCACGCGAGCAACTGTGTACAACCACCACCCCACTCTACTCCCGGAAATGTTTCCTCATCCCAAACGTATACCAGCTGCGCCTCATTCCACTTTGCACCCAGCTCCCAACAAACCTTGATTTTCTCCTGGCATCTCTCATTTCCATGTCCTGTGCACGTCATATGTGTGGAGCCATTGTGTTCTTTTTTTTTTTTTTTTTTTTTTTGCGGTACTGGGGATTGAACTCAGGCCATTGTGTTCTTGTCTGACTAGTTTCATTTCACATGTTTTCAAGGCTCATGTGAGTGTTAGCATGTAGGAGCGAGCGCGCCATGTCTTATCATTGCAAAGTAACATTCGCTTGTGTGGAGAGGCTTCACTGTGGGTATCTGTTTGCCTGTAGATGGATATTTGAGTCATTACCACCTCTTGGCCGATTTAGCAGTGTTGCCAGGAGCAATCAAGTAGGTTTTAGCTTGGACAGTGGTTTCCAGTTATTCAGTTAGACACTGTGAAGTGGATAGTGTGGGGCCACATGCTCCTTTGACCTGTATGACCAATCTACTTGCTTTCCACAGTAGCTGGAGTCTTGCCTTTCCCCAGTCTGTGTCTGAGGGTTCCAGTTTTTCCAGTTCTCTTTGGCACTGGTTATTATGCATCTCTGTCTTTTTGAAATCCAGATGGGAGTAAGGTGGAATCCCTCTGCAATTTTGACAGCATTTCTACAGTAACCGAGGACATCCTCTTCTATGGTCCAATTCCAAGTTGATATTGTACCTGTTCCTACTTAAGTTTTGTGAAGAAACCCTGGGTATTGACAGGGTGCCAGCAACTGTGCAAATCCTGCGGTCTGGAGTGTGGATGGCAGCTGGTATTGGCAGGGCACAGGCCCGGGAGCCTTGTGGTGCACAAGTGGGACTTGCTTCACCAGCCAGAGCTGTTGCATGTGGAGCTCCAGTCTTCTCCCGAGTCCTCCTTGCCTGAGGTGGGCGGTTTCTAGGTTAAGGAGGAGAGAAATTGTCCTCTTGTTGCTGTGGGAAAGGCACCATCACCTAGTGATTTTCCAAGACAGTTGCCATGGGAGGCTCATTGTTGGTCTCTCTACAGTGCTGCCCTCAGGAGTGCAGGTCTCACTGTGGCATTTCCTGCATTTTGACTCTGCTTCTCCCCAACTTCCTGTGCGGTGAGTCCTCAGGGCCCCAGACCAGGCAGGGGGATTGCCAGAGCTCTTTCTCTTGCAGAGCTCTGTGTCCACAGCTTTACAGAGAGTGCTGCAACATGAGCAGACTCTTTCACCAGTCCCAGTCTTGGTGCCACCCTCTGCCCACGATTTCCTCCCTAGGCTTGGTGTCCAGCCCTGGTTGGCAGAACAGCAGGTGCGGCCCACGCTAAGCACTCTGCATGGGCGTTGAGTCTAATCTGCCGCGTCTGCATCCAGGGTCCCTGTTGCAGGATAGTGGATCTAGGGCCTCAGGCCAGACTTTATTTCTCTTCTTTCATCTCCCAGAATGCATAGATCAAAGAAGGAGGAGACAGTACTTTCCTACCTATGGGATATTTCGGTAGAAGCCTACCAGGTGTTCTGCTGATGGTTTTCAGTTTGCTACATTTTCAAAGTACCTTGTGCCTGTGTTCTTTCCTTCATCAGTAAAGCATGCATAGAAATCCTTGGTTTTACCTTTCCTCAACTGCTGTATAAATTTCTCAGGCCTACGTTTGTCTCCAAATTTGTGCTTGGCTTTGTTCTCTTTCTCTCCATTCAATCTAATGCTAGGGAAAGTAGAACAGTTACCCCTCCTGCAGGGTGACAGAGTAGCAAGTGAATAAGCAAGGCAGGAAAGGTGGGTATGGGAGCCCCGCTCCCACAGGAAGAGCTATGTCCCCATTCCTTGCCAAAAGGACCCCGCCTGTCTCAGAAGTCTCCTCCGGCAGTGGCTGAGTCTTCAGGGCTTCCTCAGTGTGGCATTTTGTTCCTTTGGAAGGAACATCTCTTGTTTTGACTCTATCCTAGCTCAGTGGACCCTCTCCGACCACTCTATTGATTCCTTGCCACAGAGTGTGGACTTCCGGGGAGGGAAGGTTTTGGTGACATGTATCTGAGGTGAGCGCTTGGTGCTGAAGCTTGATGCCAATGAGCCACTCATACCAGTGCTGTCCAGCTGACACACAGTGACGGTGGCTGGAGTTCTCTCTTGGATGTTACCACAGATCGCCAGTGAGCACAGGCAGCTCTCCCTACCGTGCTCTGAGGGGTGAGAGATAGGAGTTTTACTCACATCCCAGTGATCTCACAGCCAGGCCCGAAGACAGGATTCTACTTCGGGCTGCACTTCCTTCTGTGTGAGCAAATGGTGTCTTCCTTTGGAAGGGACTTGGGACTTCTTTTGTCAGCCTTATCATCAGCACTGTTCTTTCCTCACACCACGGCATCCATTTCTGTCTTCTCCTTTGCTGCTGTGCAGACTGTATGTGTGTGCGTGGGTGTGTGTGCGCATGTGTGCAGGTGCCTGCCCTTGTGTTAGGACCCAGATGAGTGTCCTTCCCTCTAACTGTCCTGAGATAGCCTACAGATCTGAAGGTCTCAAGAGTTCACAGTGGAGGCACAGACACAGATGTGGGAAACAGAGAGATACATTTTCCGGGGCTTTGCTTACTACTAATCTTGATTCTGTCATGGAGTCCTCTCTGTGGCCTTTGGCTCCAACTATGAGAGTTCAGGCAATGATTTTGGACCAAAGGTCTTGGGTCAGTAGAAGTTAGGGTAGAGATTGTGAAACTGAGGACAGAAAATGCCAGACTGAAGAGAAACACTCAGCATGATCTCCATCAGGGCCTCTGTGCTCTGCATGAACTCAGGTCACAACTGCCCCTGGGCTAGGCAAGGAGGGGGCCACTCTCCTTTTCCATGGGTCTTTAACCTGCCTGACACCCTGGGACACTGGGAAATAGTCCTGGCTTCATAGTCACTGCCTGGACTTGATGTTTCTCACAAAAACAGAATCAAATGTGGAACCTGTGTCCTCCCCAGGCACTGATTCCGGTCTGGCCCTGAGGCTGGTGAATGGAGGGGACCGCTGTCAGGGCCGTGTGGAGGTCCTGTACCAGGGCTCATGGGGCACCGTGTGTGACGACAGCTGGGACACCAACGATGCCAACGTGGTGTGCAGGCAGCTGGGCTGTGGCTGGGCCGTGTCTGCTCCGGGAAGTGCCCGCTTTGGTCAAGGATCTGGGCCAATTGTCCTGGACGATGTGGCCTGCTCAGGTTATGAATCCTACCTGTGGAACTGTCCCCACCGCGGATGGCTCTCCCACAACTGCGGGCACCATGAGGATGCAGGAGTCATCTGCTCAGGTGACAGTACAGTTGCTCTCTATTTTATTGGGTGGTTTTCCTAAAGAAGGGGTCCCCTTCCCCAGCACCCTCTCACCTTGGTCTTCTCTCGGACACAGGTGTTCTATCACCTGCACTGGCAAATCTCTGGTGTCTCTGAGCTTGGTGGCTGTGATGCCCTTTGCCCCTATAGCACAGGAGGGTTTAACCTAACCTGAAGATGTAAGAGCATACTTGTCTCCGCTTTGGAGGTGGTTCACATCTGCTGCTTAGCTTTCCTGTGCCTCTCAGGGATTGTTTCCAGTTGACCTGGGGGAATGGCCCCTGCGTTTGCCCTGCCTACCTTCCTGAGTGACTGGTTCCACCACATCTGAGCCCTGAAACTCACTCATGTTTTCACCTCTTCCTTATAGATCCATCAACTGCCTTTACAACATCTGGTAAGTCCGCTTTCTCTTCTTAAGAGAATAGACTTAAAAAGTTTTATTTCTTATAATATCTCTAAAGATTTGAAAAGAAGAAGGGAGACAGATAATAAATCAACTATTTCAAGCCTGGCATAGTGGCACACACTTGCAATCCCACTATACAGGAGGCTGAGGTAGGAGAATTTCCATGAGTTCAAGGCTAGCCTGTATGGCACAGTGGGTTCAAGACCTGCCTGAACTACATAGTCTCAAAAACAAGCACATTAATTAATTAATAAACTAATAAGCAATCATGCTTTTCCATATAATTTCACAATATGAGGATGTTATAAAAGCCTTCCATTGCTCTTAAAAATTGGCTACTTTTTTGGTGTCATTAAAGCTTGCTTCATCATCATTTTAAATATCTGTATTGTGTTCTATTATATAGGTATGCCACAATTTAAGCTACCTTTCCAGCCCCTTTATTTTTTATATTTGAGACAAGTTCTTGTTACGATGTGAAGTTTCCTGGGCTGATTTCCCAGCTCTGGGGGTATCATGCCGGCTATATGACCCTTAGCAATGATTCGACTTCTCTAAGCTTCAATTTTCTCATTTATTAAATGGGCACAGTCACAACAGCACTTGTTTCCAATTGCGGTGGGGCTGATCTTAGGACAATTCTAGGCAAGTAGAATATGGCAGTGGTTGTGACCTCAGCTGTGATGCTGATGACCCCCCAATAATTAATTATGAGGCTGTGAGAGCAGCTGGGAAGCCCCACTTCAGGGTCCTCACAGTCACAATAACTCAGTGGAGCACAGTGTATTCACCATTAGGTCAGATTATGAGTGACTAGGTATGTCCCTGCTTTATGCTGGCCACTCCTCCCCGTCAGTTTTGTAACCTATGTACTTCTGCTATCTAATTTTAGGATACCCTATATCAACAGGCATCTGTGATTTCCATTTTACTTTCTGGGTCTCCATGCCTCTGAGCTATTGTAGCCTAGACCTTGAGGGATATGCTGGCCACTCTCCCAAGGGTTTACCTGTCATGTCTTCCCTGGCAGCCTGCCTCTCCTGCAGTGGATGTCTCAACCCTAATAGATCCCAGGATGGTTTGCCCCTCTGAGTCCTTTAGTGACCTGGTTGATGGGATTTAGACCTCCAGTTAGTCCCCAGGAGAGGCCTGCCACCTGTACGACTGCCTGTCCTTTTCCTGACACGAGACCCTGTCCAGTGGAGGCCAAATACAGCCTTCGTCATTGTGGAGTATGTGGTGTGATAGGCAACAGTCCCTCCTCGTTTGCTGCAGCCTGCTGCCCCTAGCACACTCCTCACTTTTTCATTCCTTGGTCTCCATCACCATCCTCAATGCCTCTTGGCCCTGGATTCCTGCAGCAGCAACTTCAGGTTCATCCTTTCCCACAGTTCTCCACAAAATAGCTATGGTGGGTGTCACTCCCAGCCCAATTGTTAGTTCCAGCCGCAGCCTTCAAGGGCTTTGAGGCCTCAGGGCCTTCCATGATTCAGTCCTTTGGTCTGTGCCCTCCTTGCCATCCACAAGGAGGTCCCCAGGTCTCTTGTGCTGAGCCCTTTTGCCTATGCTGTTTCCAGCATATCCCTTCTTCTGTCTGCTAGTCTCTGTTTCCTGCCCTCTATTCCCCATGAAGTCTGGATCAGGAGCTAAACCTCTGGCTCCCATCCCGGGCTTTCCTCTTTCTCAGCCTCATTTCACGATGTGTCACCTTCTCCTCCACACTGGGAGAGTCCTGGGTCAGCCCCCAGCTGTAAACCCAGGGCTGACATTGTGCCTGGCACAGAAGAGCCAGCAGTCAACAATAGCATTGAAGATACCAAAAATCTAATCATGATTTTCTCTGTCAACAGCTCCTTTTCCCGCTACCAACCAGCCAAATGGTAAGTTCTGAATCTCTCCCTTCCTTGTCCCTCAGTGATGAGGACACTGTGGAGGGCTGATGGGGATGGCCACGGGAAAGCTTATCTAAGCACAGCCACACCGGGAGGGTGTCTCCCCTGACCCTTGGGGGATGGTCCAGGTCCAGGGCACCTCTTGTTCTGTCCCTGCCGTGCAGATTGTGTAAAGCATTTTCCCAGGTGACAGCGCAGTCACCAGCATTTTGTTGTCCTTACAGCAAACTATTCCTGTGGAGGCTTCCTGTCCCAGTCATCAGGGAGCTTCTCTAGCCCCTTCTACCCTGGGAACTACCCAAACAATGCCAGATGTGTGTGGGACATTGAGGTCCAAAACAACTATCTTGTGACTGTCATCTTCACGGATGTCCAGTGAGTATGTGGATGCAAAGCAGTCTGCATCAGGGACCCCCATGGACCTTTAGAAAGAGAAGACAGGGTGCTTAGAATTTCAGGGGCGATGCCTGTGTAGGTGACTTTTTTTCACTATGGGTTTAATTTTTGACTTAACCTAACACTAGTTTATGGGGAGCAGTGATAGACTGAGGAGTACAGCCCTGGAGTGCACAAGGGCTCTCACTGCAAGTTTCAGATCTTCCACAAATATGCCACAGGAAGTCATGCATCTTCCCTGAGCCTCAGTCAAAAGAGTAGGAAATATCTGCTCTCCTCCCCTCACTGATTACTGAGAAGATCTATATTTGGAAGGTGTTACCCAGTGGGAGGGAGGGGATGTTGTTAGGAGCAAAGATGGTCTTAGAGGGAGTAGTGCAAATGATCCTATTGACCACACCCATTTTGTTGAACTATTTTCTTACCACTCCTTCCTTTCTCTAATGAGTTCCTGGGGTTGGAGAAGGGATGGTGTGGAAGCAACAGACATTAGGTTATCTGTTCCTCCTCCAATTACAAGTGGAAATCTATTCTTTTAAACAGAGGAGACATCACCAAAGATGCATTAATATATGATATATCCAAGGAGGGGGGTGGCAAGCTGACCATGGAAAGGCACCAGAGTTTTCTAGACTCCTGGACAAGAGGGTACCATACCTTCTTCTTTAACAACCATCACTGAACAAAATAGTTATCTCTCTTGATTTCTGTTTGCAGAAATCTTGGAGCCTCTGCCTTGATAATTCAGTGGCAGTGTTGCAAGAGATACATGAGCAAAATCTCTTTGTCCCTGTAATATAAGGACTATACCCAAAGCTCCCGATTCCTGGGGGACCAGGCTGTCCCTGGCTGTTCTTTAGCCAGCATACCAATAACAGTGACCACTCTTGACATTATATAAAGCACTTCTCCGTTTGCTATTTTATCAGAGCCTTACAACTGCCTTCTTCCATATGCATGGACAGGATTGTTCTACCTTTGTACAGAAGAACTTTGAATTTCAGGTTATTTGACTTGACTCATACTTGTTTCTTCAATTATGTATTTATATCACTATGAACACATGGGTATATATTTCACTCTAGGAGACTCAGGGACTCTTTAATGAGAGAAAAGTTGTCTAAACTGAATATGTGCCCTTCTTTTTATAATTCAAAGGGTTTTCAGAAGAGGGCTATTGGTTTCATATGTGTGATTCCAAAGGCTGGATGAGGACCCAGGGCAATCACGGGAAAACAAATCCCACTTGTTTTAAGGAAATCTACTCTTCTCAGTGATGAACTGTTTTCAGAGTTTGGAGGACAAAAGTCTGACCTCCTCCCTGAGATCTGTCCATCTATGTCAACCTCTGGACAGACAAGGAACTAAAACTGTGTGTTCTATCTCTGCAGGCTTGAAGGTGGCTGCAACTATGATTATATTGAGGTGTTCGATGGTCCCTACCGCAGTTCCCCTCTCATTGCTAAGATCTGTGATGGCTACAGGGGATCCTTCACCTCAACATCTAACTTTCTGTCAGTGCGCTTCGTCAGTGATTTCAGTGTCACACGGAGAGGGTTCCAGGCTGAGTACTACTCCACCTTCACTAATGACAGCACTCGTAAGTTTCCTGTGAGGATGCTTGGTTCAGAGTGGGGACATCACTGAAAGCTCAACTGTTGCTCAACTGTCCTATGGTTGTGAAATGCAAAATTAGATCAGTTCCATCAGAGCTCCAAGGCTTGATTTCCTGCCTGGCCAGGCCTTGGACACTGGATCTTGGGACTCTAGCTGCTGGATATGAGGTCAAGGGCCAGCCCTGGATGATTGGTAGTATATTAGTCTTATTGTAGTCAGCAAAGAGGAAGTAGGAGGTGCAAGGTTGTACTTTCACCAGATAGCAAGAAGTCAGTGCCAAAGGCAGAAACAGCCACCTGACTTGAAGCTTTGTGACCTTTGTTGAATGTGGGGCGCTGGCCACATCCTGAGACCTAACATACTAGACTTCCATGTGAAGATCCACGGAGCTGGTCACAGCCACATCCTGAGACCTAACATACTAGACTTCCATGTGAAGATCCACGGAGCTGGTCACAGCCACATCCAGAAGAGGCCATGGGGCTGCAATCTGAGATGCTGTATGGACTGATGTATACATTGACCAAAGACTGGGCCAGATGATGTCCACGGCCTTGTCAGCAGTCAGGATTTGAAGCAATGACTTTCTCCATAGCTAAATGACCTTACTTGATAACATCACCAAAATTTGACTGTAGAGTTACTTTACATTGTGAGTAAATGGTAATATGGCAGATCATTTCACTTATTTAAAATCTCACTTCATATTGCCCATCAGGGACATCATAAGTCCATATGCCTTTTTAGGGCTTTCGGGGGGATGGGGCTGACTTGTGTCAAAGGGCACTTAAGGGTTGCAGTGAGATATATTCTATTCATGCACCCTAAGTGCTAACCATGTATGTCAGCTGTCTTTATATGTTCTCCTTTATATGGAAAAAGCACCTATAGGACCTGTGGGGCCTGGGGACACTGACCATGTGCATTATCTGCCCTTGCCCATCAGATCTGTTTTGTCTTCCGAATCACATGCAAGCCAGTGTGAGCAGGACCTACCTCCGGAACCTGGGCTTTTTGGCCAGTGACCTTGTCATCTCTGGCTGGAACTGGAACTACCAGTGTCGGCCCCAGATAACGTGGAGTCATGTGATATTCACAATTCCCTATTCTGGCTGTGGCACCATCAGGCAGGTAAGCCTGGATGCATTCTTTCCACTTACTCTAGCATATGCTTTCTTACAGTGATACACAGCATGTACCTTGAATACTTGAGATCCTGATGTTATGTTTTGGTAGAATCAGAACACAGAGCAAGGGAAGATAGAAATCACTGGGATCATGATATAGCTGCAGCTATTTGCAAATAGGAGGGAGTACAAGGACAGAAGGAAGTTTGGTGAGCAGTTTCTCTCGCTGTGTCTTACAGAAAGTCCATTTGGTAGATTGCCACTCCCACCAGCAGTAACAAGAGCAGCTCCAGGTCGGTTGAGTTTTACAGGACTTGAAGCTTGTACAGCCTGGGACTGAGATGAGTGAGAATGGCAGGGGACTCATTAAACCAAAGAATGTGTCTGTATCTTACTTTCCTAAGCTTTACAGAAGCGCATGGCAATGCAAACACATTGCTAAACCTTAGAGAAAGCCTGTTCACTCGTTAGTGTCACAATTAATTGATTTCTGTAGGTAGCATTGGTTGAGCTGTCACCATCTACAGAGACCAACCATCCTGGTTTGCCTGAAACTGCAAATTTTAGCACAGAATGTCCCATGTCCTGGGAAATTCTTCAGTACTGGGTAAATTGGGACATTCTTCTTGTCATTGTACAAGAGGCAGATGCTGTAATTAGTCCAAATCCCACTCCCCAGTTTCTTTGGTATTTGCATATCATCACCTTTGCTTTATAAATAGGGAAGTGAGCTGAGAGAGACCAGGCACGTTGCTCAAGGCCATTCAGCCATGACAGCAGAATCTGAGAATCTCAAGAAACTTACACTGAGTGAAAGCAGTCGTGTTCTATGATGCCATTTATATTCATAAATGTGCAATTACAGAAAGATTATCCATGGCTGTTTGCTACCAGGTTGGAGGGATGGCTGCCAAGAGTAGAAGGGTGTTGTGGGACAATGGAAATCTTCTGTGGTAGTAATTACATTATCCCAAGTGTGTTTAATTTTAAATTAGGTGTGCTTAATCTGAAATTCTAAGTTCTGAATGCTTGCCTGACACCTAAATAACCATTTCAAGATTTTGTGCTAAGGGCCCAAAAAACAATAATACTTTTATTTGGCAGGTCATTCATAGTGTGCAGTGCTTGCGTTGTGCAATGTACGTGGAACACACAAGATCAGCCAGGGTCATGTTCCTGCACCAGAAAGGTAGCGACCATGTGTCGTGTGGCAGTCGCTTGTGCTAGGTCCTAAGGTGATGCCATTGACTACCCAGCAAACTTGTGGCTTGGATGAAACACAGAGGAAGGGGACACTCATTTCACCAACTAGATGGACCCACTGGCTGTTGAGTGCCTGTGTCTGAGGAGCTGCAATGGCTACATGGCCACCCAGCTCCCTGAATCAGATCTTCTACATAACAGGTCTCCTTTGAAGAGGCGTTCAGTGGGTCAGTAGACTTACTTAGCATATCAGTCATGCCATGCAAGTGGTTTGTTCTACCCAGCTTTTTTGTTTCATCTTGTAAACTAATCATGTTGGGTCCTGGTTTGTCATGAGTGTAGCCCCTGGGAGTCAGCAGTGATCACTGCTTCAGAAGCAAGCTTGTCTAGTGTCCTAACCAGCCAGTAATATTTTGCCCTTAACAGTGTATACGACTAAAATGGAAAGATTTCTCTTCCCTTTTTTCACACAAAGATTAAGGCTGCCCTACCTGTTAGGACTTATGTTTCGGTCACTAATGGTGTTATCTTTCTGTTCATTCTTACAAAAGTGCTTGTGTGTTAGGACTCAGGCATGAGGGCCTGGGAAAGGTTTGCTTCTGGCCGTCGTAGCACTTGAGAGGAGGAGAAATCCCACAGACCCTCACAGGACAATGGCACTCTTGTGCTCACCGCAAGCTGGGTGATCACAACCATAAATCTTCCAGGAGGCCTTGTTGCCTGCGTCCTCTTGGCCATTTGGACTGACAGCTCCCTGCCTTGAGCTCATCCAGGCTTTTCCACGGGACTGCTGGCCCCGGTTCCTTTTGTTCATTCCATTAATACCTACAGATGTTACCAATGCTATTGGTGACAATGTCAAGCCCTCAAAAGAATGTTTAGACCTCATCTTTCCTGTAAGATGGCCACAGCTCCCAGCTATAGAGGTCCCATCCTTGGAAAAGTCACTCTCAAGAGATGATGGGCATATCAAATGCCATGAGGAACCAAGATTCCTAGGAATTTGATGGTTAATAGAAGGCATAGTAGCAAATGGCCCTGTGGTACAGGGAAGTGGGACAGGAATGGCTCCAGTGTGCCATGACTCACACAGTTGTCCCGACTGCAGAGGTCAACGCCTGCTGCTAGTATAACTCTGGATCTTTATGGCTTCCAGCTCCCACAGCATCCATCACCAAGCTGCAGCAGCTACCAGTCAAACACAACACAAAGTAGTTGACACTGATCTCCCTAGCTTCCCCTCTGATGAGTGTGTGACTTCCTGCTCTGTGGCTCCCAGCAGCAGTGAGAATGAAACAGAACATTCTGTTCTGAGGCTTGAAACATAGAATCCAAACACATGGTAGATCAAGAGACCATCCAGACACCAATCTTGCCAATGAGGAAGAGCAACAACTGTCACACACCATGGTTATCATACAGTAAAAGAAGTGCAGGAGGAAGTCTTACCAGCTGAGGGGGACACCCAGGCCAGATAATAGTGTCAGGCCTTGCCCATCTGTGTGTGGTTCTGGGAATATTTTGAAGTTGGTGGAGTCATTTCCTTTTTATTATAAATCAAATCAACAATAAAATCCTCTTACCAGATGACATTTGCCTCACTCTGCTCTCTTGCCTGCCACTCCTAGGTCGATAATGATACCATCAACTATTCCAACTTCCTCAAAGCAGCTGTTTCAAATGGCATCATCAAAAGGAAAAAAGACCTCAACATTCACGTCAGCTGCAAGATGCTCCAGAACACCTGGGTCAACACCATGTACATTACTAATGACACCATTGAGGTCGAGGAAGTCCAGTATGGCAACTTCAATGTGAACATTTCTTTCTATACATCCCCTTCCTTCTTATATCGTGTGACCCACAGCCCGTACTATGTGGACCTGGATCAGAATTTGTATCTTCAGGCTGAAATCCTTCATTCTGATGCCTCCCTGGCCTTATTTGTGGACACTTGTGTGGCATCGCCATATCCCAATGACTTCTCATCTTTGACTTATGATCTCATCCGGAGTGGGTAAGGACCACTTTTATAGGGTGGGTTTAAACCTTTGCCCGATAATTCAAACATAAGTAGCCCATAAAGCTCAGAGTGCACATTTTAATTAATTGAAGTTCCTAGGAGCTGAAGCTCAGCTAGACCCCTTTCTAGGTATAGTAATATCCTGTGACTTTTAGCTTTTGATTACTTTTTTGCTGGGCTCTGGACAACACCACTGACTAGAAGAGCAGGAATTTCATCATCACCACTTACCATGTGGGAAGAATGGAACAACTCAGCAGCAGTGATTTAATAGGTTGACTGTAAGTTGTGATTAGACTGTAGGTGACCAAACTCTATCCTTTGGTTAAAATTACCTGTGTGTAATGGGAAAAGCATTGGTTTGGGAGCAGAACAAGATTGAAATGCATACTTCTTTGGGCGAATTTTCTCACCTGTCAATTGTGACAGTGATACCCACACTATAAGTCTTTCATATTATAAGAAAAAGAGTGGATGGATCCTCAGCTTGGTCCACAGGATTATTGCATTGAGGAGCTCTTTGTGACTTCTGTGGGCCTGGAAAGTTCTCCAGTCCCCCTCCGGTAGGTCAGGGGTCAGGCCAATGTACCCAGACTGGCTGCTGTCCCCTGCTTCAGTTTCCCAGATAAGGCACTCTGAAGATGTGGGTGAGTTTCTCTTGCTTTCCCTGAAGCAAGAGGGTACAAGTACTAGAAGCCAGGGGTACAAGTCCAATCCCCACTCTGTATTTTCTGCTGCTGGTGGCACTGCACTTCTTGACTTGCCACATGGCCTTTAATATCTTAGTAGCTATTGCCTCCGAAGAGAAATTATACTGGCAAGGTAAGTAGTGCTGCTAGGAAGGAAGGGTGAGGATTACATTTCACACCTCTCCAATATACTAAAAGCAGCATCTCTTTCTTGGCACAGTTTGAATATGTGTCAGTTCAGTGAACTGTGGTAAGGCTCATCTTGTCTATAATCTATGCAGTTGGCCCGGTGAGCCGCTTCCTCCAGCAACAAAGTTGGAGAGAAAGCTGACCCAGATCCCCTCTCTCCATGTAGCAACAAGTTGGCATTTGAGTGGATACAAAATGATTGAAATTAATGCAAGCGAGCAATTTAATGTCCTGTCCAAAGATTCTTGTATACAGGTGACATTCTGCCACCTATACAGTGGCACAATTTTATGGGAGGAGGGTGGAACTGACTGCATGTGAAGCAGAGAACTGAAGTGAGGGGTGCTACTTAAAGAGACCGGCAATGTACCAGAGCTCCCTGGCCTGTTTCACAAATGCTTTGCCTCTGAGTAAGCCTCTGGGGTTTTCTCTTGTGCCTGGGCCACTAAGGAGGCTGCTGTGGAAAAAACAGTGAAATCTGAGTGTCTGAGGACAGCTGAGATGAAAGAGAGGCAGGAGGCAAGCTTTGGAAGACTGCGGAGAGAGGCTGAGCAGACCCAGGCCAGGTTTCCGTGACAGCCTCCACGGCCACCCACCCCCGAGACACCCCTGCTCTAGGGTCCCCAGGCCCACCCACCTTGTTTTTCTCTTGCCCCGTCACTCAAAGCCCCACCATTATAACTGCAGCACGCAGCTTATCATGGGAAAATGCACCCTCCTTCATATCTGGTAAAATTCCTTAAGCAGGTCCTTAAATTATTTTCCTTCTACCACCAGCTGCGATGAGAGATTGAGGGATTGAAGTAAGGAATTCCACCAAGGGAATGAGGAAGTGCTTGGATATTGGAGTAGGAGGCCTGCGTGGTCCTCAGGCCACTGTGGAAACTATAACTGCAGAGGCCTTAGGAGAGGGCCAGTGGCTCAGAAGAGAGAGGCCTTGGGAGAAGGAGAGCCAGGCGGGCCTGGGAACCCTAAAATTGCTCACCGTGTACCCAAATATCACCTTGTCTGGCCCTGCAACCAGGAAAGGGAATGAGAAATTATCTTCTTTCCTTCCCCATCTCTGGCCTGCTCCCGGACTGCTAATTGGAGCTACTTCCTTGACTTGCCTGGCTTACTTAGGGCCGTCGAGCACGAGTCCTTCCTTGAACCCTAACCCTTTGTGCTGCATGAGGCCCGCTTGTCTTCCTGGAAACCCCAGACTTGCTACTGGAGGATGCTGGCGATGCACCAGACCCACTGGGGTTTGTCTGCATCCCTGGCAGTGAGTGTGTGATCAGCATGGTCTTCAGAAAGGAAATGAGGTGGCTCGGGAGGCTGGGCAGCCTGGAGGGACTGTGGAGTTCCACGCCGGGTACAACTGAGTCTTGACAAATTCAGGGTCTTGGTGAGAACTAACCAGTTACTTTTTTTTTTCTTCCAGGTGCATAAGGGATGAAACCTTCCAATTCTACTCGCAACCATCTCCCCGCATTGTCCGCTTGAGATTCAAATCCTTCCACTTCCTGAACCGCTTCCCTTCAGTGTACCTGCAGTGTAAACTGGTAGTGTGCAGAGCATATGACTACTCTTCCCGGTGCTACAGAGGCTGTGTTGTGAGGTCCAAGAGAGACGTGGGCTCCTACCAGGAAAAAGTGGATGTCATCCTGGGACCCATCCAGCCACAAGTCCCCCCCGAAGAGAAGCAGAGCCTGGGTAGGTGGCCAGTCTCCAATGACCCCACTAACCACTGAAGCCCAGGCCCATGAAGCTCGTGGAATTAAGATGCTTCTGTTGGTATTATGTTACAACCCAAATGTGCCAGGAACTCTGTGCTCTGCCTACGCAGAGAGTTTGACCCACAAGGCATATAGACCCGATGCCTTATCCTCTGGGTTCTGAACTCCTGGAACCTATGCTTCTCATGCTTAACATGAAAATGCTAGTAATTACCTCTCATGACTGTTGAGAGGGTTAAATAAAGTAATGTTAATTCAACTGCCTTGACCTCTGACTGGGTATGTCACTGGGTACTTATGTACAATAGCTTGTTACTGTTGGCATTGTCACTGATATTAACAACATTAACAATGCTGTCATTCTTTGTGATGAAAACACCAAGTGATAACACCAGGCATGGGGACACCAGGGTCAGGATGGCCATGAGAATGCATGTGTGGATGCGTGTGAAGAGGAGCAAATATTCCCAGGATTCTCAGGTTGACTTGCAGGATTCCTGGCCCAGGTTGGGGCCAGCTCTACAGATATGATGATTATAGCTATGGGGACAGGGCTGGACTAATAGTAGTGACCACACAGCCTCCCCTTGGTCAAGGCATCAGGCACCTCTAACGGCTTGCATCAAGTGTCTTCATAACGCCCTTCCCTCGTGCCCAGCATTAGACATGTTCCCTTGGCCAGTTGATTTGCAGTTCTTTCCTTAGTTATTCATTCAGCAAATATTTATCAAATGCCTCTTATGTGGCAGGAAACAAATAAACAGATGTAGATCAAAATCTCTGTCCTTGAGGAGCTTGCACTCCAGTGAGTCAAGGTGCATGCTACGTCTGGTGGCTTCAGAGCATTGGAGGGAAGGCCCACAGCACAGGGCGAAGCAGTAACCAGTGCTACTTTCTCGTCTCTGTTTAATCCCTGTAGCCAATTCAGCAGCTCAGGTCTTGTCTAATTTCTTCCATGGGAGTCTTGTAATAATTTCCCAACTCATCTACAATACCCCAACTCTCTCTCCCGTCCGTTGGAACCTCAGGGCAGAGTTCTTCTCCTAAAGCCCAGCTCTGAGTTACTGCTCAAAAACCTTTCTTTGACTCACTGGGCAACAAAACAAGGGGAAATAAAACTCTTCCACCCAACACTTAGCTGCCCTCTGGGATATGACCTCAGCTTCCCCTTTGTCACTTCCTTCTCCCATTTCTTTATATATTCCCACAAATAGTCCATCTGATGGGGACAACAGCCCTTGCTTGGCTCCTCTCCCCTTCTCCTCTGGGCTCTGTCCTGGTCCCAATTCTTTTCTCGGTGTCCTCTTCTCCCAGACCTGGCGGTATTGGAGGTGGACAAGCTGGGCGGCTCCCAGGGGAGCTATCACAGCACTGCCGTTGCTGCAGGCGTCTTCCTGGCTGTGGTCCTGGCCGTGGCAGCCTTCACACTGGGGAGGACCCATAGCAGCACTGGCTATCCCCGGAGCACTAAGCTGTGAAGCCAGGAGAACGCGCTCAGACGTTGGCCCTGTGTGCACAGGCACCCTGAGACGATGGAGGAAATGAGGGCGAGAACTGGGCACCAGGAGCAGCCTGACTTAGTTTCTCTTGGCACGAGTGTACGATAAGGTGAGCAGAGGTGGCAGTGAAGAGAGGCAGAGACCAGGTTCTTCCTGGATCCGCAGACCCCCGGCTGGGAAGAATGTCACAGGAAAATAGTGCCAACGTCTACAGTCCCACATGCAGCTGTGAGCCAAACGCTGGTGGTAGCAGAACTTCCTCTGGATAAAATTTCTTTTCTGTTCTTTTACAAATCAGTTTCTTAGTCTACGGTGTGAATCTCAGACTTTCCTTACAATACGGCAAGCTAAATAAAGCATGCTTTTCAGTGCAAGTGTCTTGTTGGCCAGTGTTTCCAGACATTCACCTCTGAACTGAATCCCCTCAAATTAAGAAGACAGCTGGAGTGAGATGTCAGCAGTACAATGCAAGGTGAAGGGCTCTGCTCTTTGACCTCCAGAACCCCCTAAGGAGTGGCCAGTGTGTCCTTCTGATGTCCTTGGGAATGAGAAGCTTCTGTGGGATGCAGGCTGTGCCCCTGAGCCTTTCCAGGGAGACCGAGGAACTAGGGCTTGTGGGACTCTTCTGCTCTTTCCCGTTTTACTGGCCGTGATCACTCACATTTGCTCTTCCCTCCCAAGCTGAGAGGCCAAGGAAAGCTTGGAGGGTCAGCCGGTGAGGACAGACCTCACTCCCTATCACCATCACTCTCCTGCCATGCCATCTATGGACGCCAGAGGGCGCTGCAGCTCAATCTTGGTGCCATTTTGTTTCTGGGAATTTATTTATTTCTTTGGTTGTCCAGTACAGGAAGCTTTTTGGTTTGTTTATTTGTTTCTCTGCTCTAAGGAAAATGACTCTGATTCTCTTCTTTAAAAACAGACAAGTAAGTAGTTTCCCTTGTGCCACGGTTCCTACCACATGCCACAGGTGGCCTCCCAGATGCTGTTCCCTTCAGCCTGGCCCTGGCTCAAGGACACCTGATGTGGCCAGCCTACTGTTTCGCTTAGAGAGAAACTCACATCCTGAGCGTTTTGTTGGCATCAAGCAGCTTCCAGGCTGTGCTGCTTGGGGACAACTCCGGATCATTTGCCCCAGGACAAGGTGAATTTGTCCCAGTGGGCTGTGTTGGACACAGAGTGTGTGGTGTGTGTGCACTGGGAGAGGAAGCTCAGGTGTGTGCTGACAGAGAGAAAATCACGCTGGGGAGGCCAGAGGCAGGGAATGCTAGATGTTTAGAAATTTTGCAAGTGAGTTGTTAAACGACCATTACAAAAAATTAAATTTAGTGAATTATATTAGGAGCAAAGGTAGCAGACCCTTGAAATCATCATTTTCTAATTATTTTACTGCCTTTGACTGTGATCTTTGCCCAGGGCTATTTGCACAGAACATATCTGTCTGGTGGAAATATCGTCTACTGCTGAATGCCTGCCCGTCTCTTCCCAGCTCTCCATACAGTGGCACCATCTTGCTAGCATAAACTGGCTATGAGCAAATATTTCTATCACTGAAATCATGCTACAATGTTTCCCCATTTCCAGAGCTTTGTGGTCAATATTTCCCAATATACATGGCCTGTAGTTCACTCATAAGAGGCCTATACATTAGGACAGCTTGGCAAAACCTTCTGTTGTTGGCCACTGTATTGAAATAGCTTCCATTAACACTCTGTCTTAGAGAAAGTACCTGTATCTTAGTAGACCTGGCAGCTAACTTTACCTGGACCAGGAGCTGCCTTGGTAAATTCCCCAGGATCTAAGGAAAAATGCAGATAAGCCACAGCTGTGGGCTCCTGAGGAGGGGTAAGATGCCCAGGTACAAGTCAGGGGCAGGTCAAGGACAGGGAGCAGAATGTGGGTCGTGGCAGGGAAGACTTGGAGAGCTCACCTTATCTCCCCTCATCTGGGCCCAGCCCCAAATGCCCTCGCTTCCTCCTCTTAGCCGTGCAGAATGCTGAAGCACCAAAGCTCCAGCTTTGGACCACTGACCTGATGTTACCTCCAGGTAACAGCTCCCTTTCTCCTGCACCCCTGTACTTACAAATGTCCAGCGACCTGTACTGTCCGTCCATCTTCTTAAATGAGGACCAGTGTCCCAGCCAGAATCTTCCAGAGGCTGAAGCTCCAAGAGCGAGTGATGCACCCATGAAAAGTAAGGCCACTCTGTTTGAAGTTATGATATGGCATGGAGCTCGAAGACCCACAGAGTTAGCAGTGAACGTCTTACAGGGGTGAAAATCTTCAAATTTGCTCCATCCTCATTTATAACCTACTGGGGAGCTCTTTGAGGGCAAAGCGAGAGTGAGTCTTGGTGGGTCTCTTGTGATCTAATGAGGTCAGCATCTCTCCGCAGCAAACCCGCCTCCTCCCCTTGCACCCAGTACAGTCTTCTGTATTTGAAGCTGAAGGTGGCAAATGTTTTAGGACTGAGGGTTTGCCTGACGTGTCAACTGATGATACCAAGCTCAGACTCCACCTGCTTAGGAAGGCTAGGTGCCTGAAATACCGGTAGGGAGCTCACAGGGAACAGAGATCTGTGTCTTCCTCCCATATGAATCATTCTGCATGATGTTAGGAGATAGCAGAATCAATGGGAGGGATCGGGAAGCTGCTGGAAATTTGACCCTGTA
The DNA here is from genome assembly GCA_004027595.1 of Dinomys branickii. Taxonomy (NCBI): domain Eukaryota; kingdom Metazoa; phylum Chordata; class Mammalia; order Rodentia; family Dinomyidae; genus Dinomys; species Dinomys branickii. Next base: position 1,225 of record PVLD010007673.1, on the reverse strand, counting down.
AGATCATGTGAAAGGCCCTCCTGTTAGGTCTGGTAGAGGACCTGGCTCACTCCTGTTGCACGGGAAGAGCCACCTGGTCATAAAATTGATAAGTCACAAGGCAGCCAGCCACATCCCCCTCGTGGGAAAACTTTAACTCTCAATATTTCTCTCGTTCCCTTACCTGTTCCACTTCAGTTCCCCTTGGCCACAAAAGCTCTGCCCACCCTCATTCGCTCTGGCAGTTCACCTGCTCGGGTCATTCTGACATGGGCAACTCCTGCCGTTCAGGCTTCTGGCCTGGACGCCCTCCCGGCAGCTCAGGGCTCGACCTGTTCTGGCCCAGGGACATCTCCTTACCCCACCCCAACCCCGCCAGAAAAAAACAGTTTAAAGGCCCATGCTTTCCTCGGCTTGGGGCTACCTTGGTTCGCTAGGTAGCCTGCTACTCTGTCCCTCCCCCAATAAAGACTTCTCTCGTGTCAGAGGTCTGGTCTGGTTCCATGTGGGGTCTCAGTTTCTATCAAAAATCTCTATCCTTTGCTGCTGCTTTGATAATGGACTTTCATTTTCATTTAAATCCCTTCAGTGACCTTGATAGTAAGACCAACTTGGACCCGTTTACCTAGGACTTTCCCATTTTAGCACTGAAAGTTCCATGTACTGAATCCCCTTAGACATATCAGGACAGCTGGTCACTCTGGACTCAGGGGACCGAGGCTGCAGGGCAGAGGTCCAGACTGTACCAAATGCAGCAGACTGGAAGGAAACTGAGGGCAGACTCTTGCCCAAATGTGCAACACCCTAAGATATCTGAGACCTTCCTTCATCATCCAGGTAGAGGATTTTTCAAGACTATCCTAGACTCGGGTAGACATCTGGGTCATTTTATAGATTTTGGTTCCTAGAGATAGACCAAGATGTATGAGAAGATCTCAAGTTTTTAATTTTTTTTTTTTTTTTTTTGCGGTACTGGGGATCGAACTCAGGACCCTGCGCTTGCTAGGCAAGCGCTTATTCCACTGAGCTATATCCCCAGCCCATTAAATTTTATTTTATTTTATTTTATTTATTTTTATTTTTTTTTATTTTAGAAACATAAAAGTACAAAAACATATTGACAAACAGACACCCATTATCATAGAAAATAGTACAATCACAACTAATCTATAGACAAGGTGATATGGTCTCAACAGTAGTTGTTGCTTTATCCATTGATATCTTCGAATTGTAGATGTATGGACCC